>JBBCBC010000004.1:911663-1097230 GCA_037126765.1 Stenogyne calaminthoides | reverse complement strand
TATTGCTTTTACCCCAATCTTGTATTTTTGCGATGTCCGGATCTAGGATATCGGCACTTATCATGATGATACGACGGATGTTTGAAACGCAAATACGTTTGGAATTCTCGTCCATGACACCGTACAGTTCATCGGCGAGGTTACTTTCGTACCGATATAGCGTAAGTATCATAACCTTGTTGTATAGCGATACCACGACAAGTGCTTCTAACCATACGATACTCGGCATTGTAGCGATTCATTACTTATTTGGATACACCCGACATTCTCTTAGCGCCTTCTCGGTCGACAAAGTAATGGAGTCGGCGTTCATTAAAATCGAGGAAGTTTTCAATATCGTGAGTGCGATGTTCATCGAAAGACTATCTCAAAATTGTATCTGATCCCAATACCGTCCCGATGAGTTAGGGAAAGTGCACAAATCCGGATAAGCGTTCACGCATCGCCGTAGAAATACACGTAGAGTGTTTGTGTACAAGTGATTCGAGGTCTCTTGTTGAAGGAGTTGGGGCATTGGGTATACATATCTTGAATTCACCGACAATATCTTGCTCTCACCAGCGAGTTCCAAAGCAGTGTTAGAGCAAGTTCTGGATGATTTCTTGAGCAGGTTCTGAACAACTTCGAACCCGGTGGATTTAACTAAGAAGGTCGGAAGGTGGAGAGATCCCTGCAGTTGTTGGTTGAAGGGATTGGTCGGTTTGTGGTTGATGTGGTTGAAGTTATTTTGGGAGAGGGGTTCGTGAGGAGGAGAAGGGGTAAACAGGTTGAAGATGTCGATTAAGGTGGTTATGCGGTTGATGGTTCGGGTGAGGGTGATGGTTTTCTGGTTAAGGGTTGGTGAAGGTGATTTTGAAGAGGAGGCAGTAGAGTGGGCAAGAGGGTGGTTTCATGCCCTCACAAAAGAGAACTTATGTAAATTTGGTCAGTGGTTCGTAATCGGGTGATTCTTCCTAGGTTGTACATCATTAATCGCCGTTTAATTCTTCGAGGTTGATCTTAGCCCGATTCCTGAATTTCAACATCACTTCCTTCATCTTGAAGACCTCCATAAGGCATACCAGACTTCTTAGCAACATTGTAGTAAATGTTTTCGACGTTAAGACTGCGACTGTGATCGGCTTACCTACAAGATGCTTCCTTTTTCGCCTCTTTGATGGAGCTTTTCCGTGATTTTAGGCTTCGCACATATGGTGTTAGATCATCATGTAATCCAGATAGTTCTCATCCTTGTAAAGTTAAGGCTTTGAATTTCTCCAAGAGCTTTTACCATTTTGTGACCAAGGATAGTCGCCGGAAGCTTATCACCCAAAATGATAGACACACTTTGTGAATATTATCGATATTCTTGGTCACTTTCACTTGATTTTCTTCATCCATGGCAAACTTATCGATTTCTGCAGCCAAACAATGCTGAATAGCCTCATCCGGTTCATATCCGGGCCTTCTCAATGATCGCCGCTATAACATGTCATGGTCGGTTAGAGCATCCGAAACGAAAAGAGATCCCAAGAACGACTTTCGAGACAATTTAAAAAAGGTCTACTACCTTATCGGATGTAGGGAACTTTGACATTTGTGAGTTGATTGATGTTCCGTGTCTCAACAACACTTTCGCAGACCAGCCCTTATCCGACATCCCAAAGAAATGAACTTCATCAGGGTATTTCCGCCCATTTGAAGACCAAAAGATCTTTTCCGAGATCATTGTTGGAGATATCGATTCACGTCCTTCCAAGGAATGAGAATAGTTCTTTGTTGTAAAATCTCCTTAGTCTTACCGAGAATTCCTGTGATTCAAATATATGGGACGTTTTCTAACGGGCGATAAAGAAAGTTGATCAAGTCCACATCGCACTTAAGCATTCTAGTATCTCTTTGATTCGGATCATTTGTGGTATTGAAAATGACATACTTTTCATGAATGACATTTTTGAGCATAGAACATAGTCACAAGTTTCCGATAGCACTATTGATGATTCCATTTTCTAAAATCATAAACAAACATACAAAATGAGTGCTATGCGAAACAACATAATCAATCACCTGGGTGTTATTCATAAAAGAGCAATTTTGCTAATCAATACCTATGAATATCTATCCCTAAATATGCATATAGTTTATGATGTATATAGAAATGACAATGGATCGATTTAAATTCCATTTGATCATGATTAACAAGAATACAATACGTTTTATATACTCGATCATGATATCTATTATTAAAAATAACAAGATGAGTAATTTACGAAAAAAAACGATATGAGGGTTTTTTGGAAGATAGATTGTCGATTGAATATTTTGAATGTTTGAGAGAATTTTACGATGGCTAATTGCGATTTAGAAAGTATGAAACGAAGGTTTTAGGAGAAAAAGGTATTTAGGGTTTTAAAAGATGGGAGGGAAAAACATTTTTGCACGACATTTTTTAAGGTACTTTAGTGTCTTTGATTTAAGTGGAGAGTCGAAGATTAAAAGGCGGTTTGAAAAAAATAATTCAATCGCGGTTAAGGTTTTTTAACCGCAAACTTTTTGACTTAAAGGTTTGGAATAAATGCATTTTAATACACAAGCCCTCGTCGCATTTAATGTTTGCAGGAACTGACACCATAAAGTGACGGTAATATTTAACATAGAATAGGCATGAAGATATATCAGAAATGTATCCATCGACCGATATTGTAATCGGTTACCACCGATTGATCTTTATCGGTTGGCTTTCGACATCGTTGGCCTTGCATCGATGGTTGCCTAAACCGTATTATTATTTCCCAACAATGTCCCAACTTATCGATTAGTTTTTCACGAGCCAACCGCCCGAGGAGTGGCGTTCAACTTTTCATTGTTATCTACGAACAACTCTTTGGCCGATCCTTCTCGATCGATTTGGAGATACATACCAACCGATCCTTTTATCGTCCGGTTTTCTCACGGATCCATTCTTGACATTCAAACAATTGATACTTAGAACTTCGAGGTTTTGATTTTTTTGTTCGAGCCATTATGATGTCAATGTATTGAACTTCAGGGTCTTTTTATTCGGAACCGTTTCCAGTGGATTTGTGTCATACTCCCGCTAAAAGCTTTTTACGGGGAGTCAAAAAAGCCTCGATTCCCTAAAAGTCGTGATTTGACACTCGTAATGATGGTATGGATATGTTATGATAACTCACACCGCCAACTCATCCAACCATCGATCGCGTGTTTACGGGCCAGCGTCCTTCTTGGTCTGAAATTTCTCTTAGGGTCTTGAGAAATTAAATTTGCACCTATACCGCTTTTTTTCTTCTATAAATGGATCGGGGTTTTAGTAAACAACACAAATATAACCCATTCATCTTTTTTACTTAGCTTATACTCCATGTTTTCCCGATGAACCCTTATTTTCGTGTGAAACTGAAGGCAAAAACCTTTTAACCTTTTTTCAAATGAATTCTAACTTCTCAAATCAACCCCTGTGTCTTTATTATCGCTTTGCGTCGTCATCGAAGATTACACATACGATTATTGTCAAGCTTTTCTACCAGAAGGCGGCGGTCTTGCTATAAACAAATGAGAAGACACTTCTCGACCGTATGACCTTTGTGTGCCTATCGAGACCAGCGGAATTAGCATCAACAGACTCGATCGATCCAAAACATGAGTTTGGTATTCGATCTTGACGACATGACGGTGATCATCGTATATCAAACTCGATATTTCATGTGACAACACGTGGCCTATGTGGTCTTTACATCACATCTTTGGCACTTGTGTCCCATTTAATGTTGGAGAGCCCGTTGATTTTAGGATAGGGCTCTCGGCTTATAAATCCTTCAATCTAGCTCTCTCGCCTCAGCTCAACAAAGCCTCGAGGGTGGCTTAGGATGTTGAAAGCCTCTCCCTACACCCCTTTAGGGTTGTGGGGAAAAACGAACATCGAGGTTCTAAAAACTTTAAAAAGCCTCTATCCCTTCTAGGGTTAAGGTTAAATGGTTTAGGGTTTATGTATTGACCTCCAAGGGTCCTTTTTGTATACTTTAAATTGTAATGTAATCGACCTCCGGGATCTTTATCAATGAAAATTTATATTATTCCATTGTTGTGTTGTCTCTGCTTTCTTATCGATTTTGTAGCTTTAATCTTATACAACTTGCTTGTTGAACATAGCTTAATCGACTTACAAAGTATAACCTTCCAAATCGTTTTTCCTTTGTCGATAATTCTTTTCTTGATCAGATCGATCATTGAGGTATCTTCCTAACATGACTTCTTTTTCTGGCCGCCTTCTTAACTAACTGGTCTTGGAGACTAGTCCGCAAACATTTACGGTGCACTTTCTCGAGATCCGTGTTCTAACTCATTATAATTAATCAATCGATCTCGGTTAGTGGCTTGGTTAAAATATCGACTTTTTTTATCAAGATGGATCTTTTCCATTCGATATTCTTCTTTCAACATGATCTCTTTATAAAAGGTGTCGACATCCACACGCCAATCTTGTGATGTAGAACGAGGATTCGAGTTGATTGCAATAACACTATTACGGCTACGTAATATAGGACGTTTACCATAATGTTATAATCCTCGCTTGTCGGGAAAGCGTTCAGAAAGTACGGTACGCCAAGAGAGACGACGTGATCCATGTTTACTTTTTGAAAACCAAGAGATCAGTTTTACTACCTAAAAAACCGACATGTACCGAGGTTGATCTTCTCATTAATTCTCGCAACTCCGTAATCTAATCGTAATACCCACTAAACTCTAGATTATCATCCTGGTTTGCAGAAATAAACCAAGTTTCGCCCCTTCTGATACTTAAGAATCACAGGTATCGCTTCCAAGTGGCTTTTCATCGAATTTTGCTCGAAATCTAAAGACATACACTCACTGCAAAAAGTGATATCCCCATTCTGGGCTTAAGAATAAATGATATAAGAAAGATCCAACGAGAGCCCTATATTCTTTCCGATTAGTTTTCCGACCATTCTCATCTCGATCCATCTCAATCCGGTTATCATCACGACTCGCTTCGCTACGCTTTTGAACTCCAAACTTTGCCAATAAAAGCCCTAGTGTACGCCCGGCGCGCCGGATGAATATCCCTTCAGATTGCGCACTTGTAAACCCGAAAAGTAATTCATCCGACCCATCATGGAAATCTCGAACTTCCTCGCTGACTTCTATTGAATTTCACATAAACTTCTTGTTGAGGGAGATCCAAGATGATGTCGCTTTACATAAATCAACCATCGAACGTCTTTCCATCTTCTATTCAATAAGGTTTACGTCAATATTCTTTTAGTGAAACCGGTACATTATCAAGAACGGAGAGAGTGTATCATACCAAGCTCGCAGGAGTTTGTTTCGTGTATAAAGAGCTTTTCTTAAGCCGGTACACACAGGGTATTTTTTTTCAAAGCCCGGAGGTTGTTCAACATAAACCCCCTCATTTAGTACCCGCTTAAGAATGCACTCTTAACATCCATCGATACACAATAAACCCTCACAGAAGAGATATGCCGTAAACAAATGAATGACTTCTAGCGAGCGATCGCAAAGGTCTCATCATAATCAATTCCCTCCGACAGAATACCCTTTAGCAACAAATAAGTGGCCTTTATTTCTCGTTAGGACATTATTCTCATCTCTTGTTCTTGAATACCCATTTTTGTGCCAATCACATCTTGCGCTGGGTTCCGCCTACCCCGCCTAAACCCCGATCTTTTCAAACTATCTTCAACAGATTCAGAGCTTTTTCTACTTCAGTTCCTTCAAAGACAGATAACAACAACATATTTACTTTCACCAACTGGCGTTGAGTTTCGACTCTATCGACGGGTTCCATGATCGATTGGACGATGACCGTTACCTGTGTCCTTCTTTCCGACCACCGGGCCTGGGAGAGCATCATCCTCTTCTCGATAAGAGTTCATCACTAGTGATCGAGAGGCGCAGGTAATTATGATCCATCCTGACGGACATGTCTCACCGATGTTGGACTCATCATGTCTTTGATGTCCCGTAAAAGGAACTTCAGTGTTCCCCGAACCGGATGGTTCGGTTATTCTTATCTCGGTATGCCGGCTTAACTACATTGTGATTATGCGATACCTTAAAGTGCGATTGACCCTAAAGATCAAGTTACGGAATATACTACCTTTGTTCGTGTTACGATCCTTTTCCTTGATACTTTGAAGTGATTTTACATGCATCAGTGCAGGAATTGATCTAAAGTCTTAGCACATTGCGAGGCGATTCTGCTTTGTTGAAGATGTCTGCGTCAAAAGACCATGGTGCTTAGCGCTTCCACAACTAGGTTAGCATTTGTAAACCACAACCTTCTTTGGATGAGAATATCCGAAGAATATACTAAATGGAAGCTTATCAAAAAGAATACTTTAGTGACTCTTAATTTGTTGTGTAAGAAACCTGAGGTTCTGCCCATACTGATTCGTATAGTGTTTTGTATTGAGCACCCGAGTAGGAGAAGCATCTGCTGGGTATGGCATGCGTATTGATGGCCTCGCCTAAACGACTTGGTGTTGCATGTTCACCAATATAGTGCTAGCGAGAACTTCTTTTTGGTGTTTATTTTCCCGATTCGCTACTCCATTACATTTGTAGCGTTCTTGCGGTGATGTCTCATGTTGTATACCAAACTTAGTGCAAAAATCAAGAATAAAAGAATTCAGAAATTATGTACCTTTATCTGGTCTGATTTTTACTATACTGACACTCTTCTCATTTTGTAATTTCTTGAGCAGCTCGAGTATCTTTGTTGTTGTCTCATTCTTCTTATACAAGAATACAACCCAGGTAAACTTGGAATAATCATCCACGATTACCAGAGTATATTTACGTCCGCTGAGACTGACTGGTGTAACTGGTCCAAATAAGTCCATACGGGGCGGTTGTAATACTCGCTGATCTTTGGTCCAGGGATTCCCTTGAATGAGGCTTTAACTTGTTTTCCCTTCTGACATGTGACATATGTCTGATCCTTAGAGAATACCTCATTCGGAAGACCCTCAACCAAAGACATCCTTGCTATCTTGTTGAGAGTTTTAAAGTTCAGATGACTCATTCTCTTGTGCCAGAGCCAACTGCTACTTTTGGAACTCTTAACAATCAGGCATGCATTTCTTGGACAACTATTTCAATCTGCTATATAAATCGTATATTTTCTTGAACCAGTTAACAAGATCTGTTGAGTATCTCGATTCTTGATAGTACACTGATCAGTCGAGAACTCAACACTGAATCCGTTGTCGCAGAATTGTGAAACTGATAACAAGTTATGCTTTAAACCTTCGACATACGAGGCATCGCAAAGTTAATTTGTACATCATCATTCTCTAAGGTTCGAATCCTCTGGTAAAACCAAAGTTATTATCACCAAATAGTACACGTGGGCCTTCTTGTTCTGTGTAAGAGTTGAGGAGATGTTTGCTTCCAGTCATGTGCCTTGAGCATCCACTATCGATGTACCAGATAGTTGCTTGTACACCTCTTTTGTTGGCCAAACCCACGCGAACCTGCAATCAAATCAGGTTTTAGGTACCCATTTTGGATTGGGTCCCGAGGGGTTAGAGTTGATTTTAGGGATCCATACAAACAGGGCACTTCTATTGTAATCAGATAGATCAGAAGGCCTGATTTGTCTCCTATAAACATCTACATAATCATACATCTCTTCATATGCATTCTGATCAGTATGATTATTTGTACGAGCCTTGGGTGAATCAGAAGACTTGAGATTTTTCCTTGCAGTTTGTCTTCTTTTAACCCAGTGGGGCTCAGGTGCAGCAGCCCTAGGTTTCTGATTATAAGGGTAGGTACGACTGCTACCATTAAAAGATTCATATCTTATTGACATATCTGGTTTCAGCAGTTTACCCTTGGCTTGCCTGTTAGGCAGCTTGACCTTATTAGGTTTCAGATCAGATTTCCCCTTTAGAGGTTGTCTTTTCTAATACCTAATCTGCTGATCAGGTAGAGGTCTGTTTGAAGGGTGTGAGTTAAAATGAGTATTTTCATTTTAAAAAAGGTTACATTAAGATTCAGACAAAAAAATAAAAAAAATAACGTTAAGATTGGAACGGATGAAGTAATATTTTTACGTTAACAAGAATTTACACCGTAGATGTTCAAAAGCTTTTGGAATTCTTTAGTCATTCAAAAAATTTCAGGCTAAAAAATTAAAAAATTTCATTCAGTTTTGGATTCTTTAGTCATTCAAACTGAGTCATTGTATAGTAAGGTACTCTAAAAATTTCAAAATACAAACATTCACATATATGTCTGTTTTGGATTACACCTAAAGTTGGCCGGGTGGTATAAGCTTGTGATTTAGGTGCGATTAATTCCTGAAATTGACCCCTCCATACAGAGGGCCCCCGCTAGTGGAGTATATGTTTCGGATTTTGAATAGGATTTGATATAATCGAGCGTGTGTAAGGGTAAATGATGTAATACTAGTATTATTATTGAGAAAGAGTCATGATGTGATACTAGTGCGTGTATTTTTAGGTGTAGATGATGAAGGTTGGATTTTGAAATACGGATATTTTAATCTCAAAACAGAATATTAAAAATTTACTGCTACACAATTATTTGCAAGGCATATCAGTATAAAAACATAGTTAAAAGAGAGAGTAGGCGTAATTACCTTGTAAGAATAAGTGGCCTCGCAAACTGATAATACAGCATACAACTGAGCTACCCTGTATCATAAACTCATAACTTCCATCGGATATATTCAAATTGCTATGAGGGAAATAATAAAATTAAATTAACTTAATTCATTAACACAAGTAATATCCTTCTTTTGGGGTATACCTGTACATCAATAATCTCTTCGGTTGGTTTCCAATTGCTGAAGTTCTTGATCGATCTGCACAAACACAAACAACAGTAAATTTAATTTTCACCAAACCAATTATGACTCTGTCAAGTTATAAAATTTAATCCAAAGTGAAGGCAGACCTTAATGGAACCTAAAGATGGAGAACCCAGAGAGAAAAAACTTCCCAAAACAAACATGAGAAATTAATCACTTCGAATCTAAAATCTAAAAACTGAGAAGAATATGCTTCCAGGCTCCAGCTGATTCTTATACCAAACACTCAACTTCTAATTTCTACAAATTTTACAAACACTAACTAATATTTTGCAAACACTCTTCTCTGATAATAACTTCAGAGGTTTTCAGAAAATAAATCACTTATCCAGAAATCCACATTATATAAGCGTCCATGAAAGACCAACAAGTATCAGCTCTTAAAAACACTTCTTCAAAACATCAAAGCCATATACCACAGAAAATAGTTACATCTGGAATACAATTAAAGCTTCAGCTCAATACAACAGAACGTAATAAATGATGGGCCAGATATATATTTTTAGATCTTCAGCTGCATCTGTATCAGATCATTCCCAGTCAATCGTAGTAAAAAACATGGAGTCTCAAGTCAGAATGTCCAAAATCACATTTGAACAATTTTTTTTTGATAAGGAATTTGAACAATTATCATAGAAATGCAATATGATCAGATGCATGGTAGCGTGTGGATCGATAGAATATTCTGAAAACATCACCCTCAATAAGGTAATTACTACATCATTCCTTAGAGCAACTACCATCCAACCCCGAACTCAAAATTTCAACCCAAATTTTATTATAAGAATCATGCTAGACAAAAAATGGTGCAAATTTATAGCATAAATGATAAAACAAAACTCACCCTAACATTATCAATTTACATCAATTTAAAAATCAGTGTTTATCACCTTTTTACCCCTAAAAATGCCTTCTATAGTAAGTGATTTCAATTTATATCTCTTTTTATTATAATTTTTTTGCAATGATTTAAATTTATATCTAATTAATTAGTAAATAATTAAAATACACTAAAAAAAATTATTACTTGCACCACTATCAAAAGTTGCAAACATGATAATTGAACATCAAGAAATTTAACAGTAAAATTATAATAACCTTGAGGTTACTATTATAATTTTTCTAAATAACACTATATTAATTCATAATTTTTTTAAAAAATGTAAGGTAACTGCTAACAATTTATTATCATAAAATTCGGTTTAAAACAGATTAGAGATGGTTTCACGCCATTATGGAAATCTGCTAAAACAATTTAATTCAACTGAAAAACCATATTTGGTTTAATGGTGGAAGATGGACTAAGTGACTCGGTAAGATGTGCACTTGTGGGACATATTAACAAAGTTAAGGAATTACATACTGTGTGTCTCAGCTTCTGCTCACATGAGCTTGCAGTGATGCATCATCAAGGTACTGAAAGAGCATAAAACACCACCATTGAGTAGTATAAAAAGGAGTAATATATACAACTATTCAAAAAGCTCAGCCCTATTTCTAAGAAGGGAAATTCAGAAAAAAGCCCAAGTTTATAAGTTTAAAGGTTCGTTTAGATGTTAAAACTTAAAACGGCACTTCCAAATATTAAAATGCCCTAGCATAATACTCTAATTCCACTAAGTTAAATTTCTAGTACCACAGCAGGAACAGATTCTGTGTTGCGATCTGCCTTTCTTCGTCTCTTACACTCCATATCTTCAGCAGTTGTTATAAGAACTAAAAAAATGAATCTTTTAGAAACTCTGAGAATTAAAATTTCAATTGTTAAGAGACTAATTGCAGGAGATGAAAATAACATGTACACATATTCAGAGTCTATCAAAGGTAAACTACAAATTTTACAAGTATGCTTGCAGTCAAGGTCCCCCCAACCTGAGTTCACAGTGAACTTTATTTCTTCAAATATCAATGTTATGTATGCACTATCATTGTTATGCATAGACACTATCACTGTTATGTTTATGCCATAGTGTCGATGCATAACAGTGAGTCAGTGATAAGAGTTCACCATGAACTCGGGTTCACTGGAGATCAACAACTTTTAAGAATTTGATATCAACAGTATACAGGCAATAACATTAAGGAACAAAAAACTAAATTAAAGGACTATCATTGTATATGCACTATCATTGTTATGCATAGACACTATCAATGTTATGTATATGCACTATCATTGTTATGTTGTTATGCATAGACACTATGGCATATTGCTATGCATAGACACTATCACTGTTATGTTTATGCCATAGTGTATGCATAATAGTGAGTCAGTGATAGAGTTCACCATGAACTCGGGTTCACTGGAGATCAACTCTTTTAAGAATTTGATATCAACAGTATACAAGCAATAACATTAAAGAACAAGAAACTAAATTAAAGGACATCATGTACCTTCCATTAGCAAATAAACACGAAACAGATGCAAAAGTATACACAATTAGGCATGTATCTAAACACCATGAAGTCATCTAACATTGACCAAAACAAAGCTAATATAGACTTCTTTTGATGCATATAAGGCCAAAAAGGGCTATTATAAAAAACACATATTACAAGTCAAGAAATAAGAGAATCACACTAGCAACAGCTTACAAACAACCAAGGTTTTCAACAATAAAAAGGCTCCCTAATGCTTTAAGCAGAAAGCACAAAATCAGTGCACTTCACTTCGGTAAAGCGCACCACCATTTAGAAACATTATGTATATTATTTTCGTACACATGTTAAAGTTGTAAGATCAAATCCTAAGCAGCAATAACAAACTAACAACATAAATTAATATATATAATAAAAAACACACAAGACACAAGGTACATAAACTCATATCCTAAGCACTGGAAAACACAGAGAATAAACATACAACAAGGAAGTTTTAATAACCCTCTTTTCCAGTATTCTTAATGTCCACCCTGATGAGATCGAGGAACACTAAATCCTTCATGATTTAATCTTAAAACTTCTCAGATAAGTCACCTTATATGGAGAGCAGTAAATTGAGTTATCATAACAGACAGACAAATGAAAATATTCACCTAATAGCAGAGATTAATCCAAGAAGCAGGGACAATCAAGATTCCGGGGGTGCTAGGTAAATCTTAGGGATTAGGAATGACTATGAACAATGTGCAGAATGGGTTTGTTTCCCGCGTCGGAAGGGTTAAAGCTCAATTCCCAGAGTGGGAAATCAAACCCACAAGTGGAAGATTTACCAACCATCAACTTTCATTTCATTCAAATCCCCCATTTTCCGAACGACACAATCGAGCACTCTCTAACAAATATTTGGGGGGGTGGGAACCAATTAAGCATAAAAGAAAATCAATACTCACGCTCGGTGGCAAGAACTAACTCAAGAGTCAAGAACCATAAAACATTACCAAGATTCAATCACAAGAAGAAGCAATGCCAAATAGGAGAGTAGAAAATTACCTTCTCTCACAATCTTGATGTCTCCACATTCAAGATGTGAATTGGAATTAAATCAATTTCTTTGTGGATGTGAACTTTATGTGAAGAACCCGCTGCAGGGTAAAGGAAGATAAGAAGCAAGGCTAGGTTGTGCGTGTGCTTTTAGAGCCCAAATCATATCCCAAGTTGACAGAGAAGCATTTGCTGTACACTACTGTAATCAAATTTAAGTGATAACAGCCTGAAGGCCCAAACAAAAATAACTTGTTCTCTATTAGTAATTAATAGCATGGGAAAGAAGGGAGTCAACTGATGTTTCCTACTTGATAGCGTTGGTTAATTAGCAATTCATTTTATTTGTCAGGAAGTTCAAAGAATATTCTATTCTCACATTTTTATCCCAAATGTGTGTGGGTGTATATATATACACAACCTTACAGGCACTAAAAGAACCTCTAATTAGTTGAAAACAAAATTAGGAATTTGCATAAACTGAGGCACACAATCAATAATGTGAACAGAAAATATAACTCCATCCAATAAAACAGAGTCTGAAGCAAAACTAGAATACTGAGTTAGCTGGCAAAACAAATTAATTTATACTAATTACACAAACAGAAATGGACTCTGAAGGAAGGTAGCTATTATGGTATATTTGTGCTAGATTCATGAGTTCCAGTGTAAAGATCACTTGTATAGCGTTTCCATGGTATCTTTCAGGCGTTCAACATCAGCACCAACGACTTCTACGGACTTTTTACCATTTTTAAAGAAGTGTAGCGTAGGCTGCATCAAGAAAACATTCTTAGCAAAATATAATATGCAAGCAAACCAGAAATGAGAAAGAAAAACATCCAACTATCCAAGTATGTTTATCACATGCACATGCTTTAAGGTATAACACAGAGGAGTACAAACAAAACAGTAAGATAATTGAATTTACCACAGAGTGAATATTTAGTTTGCCCAATACATCGTCTAGCCCTTCCTGCACATTCCGAAAGTTCAATAATGGCAACAATGATGTCAGCAGCAGCAGGTTAAAATAATTTTTCAAAACTGGACAAGATAATGGTTTTTGGTGCGTATATGATGCATTCCACCTTATCGATGTCTACTTTGTAGGTGGTGACATGGGGATACTTCTCACTAAGCTGCCCAATTATGGGGGATAACAATCTGCCTGCAGTTTGAGTGAAACAATTTCAATAAATTACATGTTAAGGGTATCAGATGATAGCTTCCAGAAGCATTTGTAGCAAAACTTACAGGGACCGCACCAAGCTGCTGTAAAGTAGAATATCGCAGGCAAAGATTCATCTACAACAAATTCCAGTCAAAGTATAAATACCAAACCATGCTACTTAAGATATCATAGGCACAAAACACAAGGCTGGGCCTGCATTTAGCTAGTATACCTTCGATCTTGCGTAGTGAAGCATTAAATTGCTCAGCAGACTCAATCGGAACCACCTTTGATGAACCTGTAGCCCAAGAGTCCCAAAATCAGAAAGGCATTGAATGCATGAAGGCTCAAGAACAATAACTTTATCATGAATACTAAAGTGAAATTTTCCTTCTAAGTTAACATTATAATAAGCCAACCAGGCACCAGCACTAGATCGCATGACTTCTTGTGTTGTGGAATGATTGATTTCATCACCAAATGCAAAATCCTAGTTTTAGTTAATCAAAACAAATATAAACTAAAATATAGTTCATCACTTTTCTTAAGAATTTTCAAGTTTCTTTAACATTTAATATCTTTTGGACTTCTAAGAAAGTGAGTACCAAGGACCAGCAATCCTACTTTTGTTGGACTTTCGAACCACAATGTCCCAACTTTTCACCCGTACATAATACTAATACCGCAAACTGTCATTCCACTGAACATCGTACACATGGGTGGTGGAAATAACACTAGATAAATCAATCAATAATTTGAAAGGTTCTACACTCTTGAACCCACATGTCTAAAGTTAATTTCCTTGTGCAAAAAAATAAAAAGACATATCATAGTCACCCGAAAACGACAAAACGGTAGTCATAAAAAAAGAAGACCGCAGAAAGCAGTTAAGAGCCCTGTCGATTAGGGTTAACCTTATTTCAATAAAATACACCAACGACCAACAATGCTACTTTTGTTGGATTTTCAAACCACCATGCCCCAACTTTTCACATGTACATAATACCACAGACAACTGATTTTCCACCGATCATCCTTAGCATGGGTAGTACAAATAAAAATAAATCAATCAATCAAGAATTTGCAAGATTCTACATTCATGAACTCACATGACTAAAGTTATTTTCCTTGTGCAAAAAGCGTAGCATAGTCACCCAAAACGTTAAGTCATAAAAGGAAGACCGGCGGACAGCAGTTAAGAGTTCCTCAGGATTAGGTTAACCTTATTCCAACGAGAAAAACACCAATGACCAACAATGCTACCTTTGTTGGACTTTCGAACCACCATGACCCAACTTTTCACCCATACATACCAGGGATAACTGTTTTTCCACCAACCATCCTTAATGAGCAGTAGAAATTACACTAAATAAATCAATCAAAAATATTCAGGACTCTACATTCATGAAGTCAAATGTCTAAGGTTCTTTTCCTAGTGCAAAAAGCAGTAGCTGTCATCCGACGTTAGTCATAAAAAGAAGACCAATTGAAAGCAGGTAGCAGTCACTTTGGATTAGATCACCCTACTTTTATTGGAGTTTCGAACCACCATGTCCCAACTTTTCACCCATACATAGTACCAGGGATAACTGTTTCTCCACCGATCATCCTTAATGAGTATACAAATTAAACTTAATAAATCAATAAAAAGCAGTGGCTGTCACCCAACGTTAGTCATAAAAAAAAAAGTGATGGAAAGCAGTTAAGATCCCTCTGGATTAGATTTACCTTATTCCAGTCACATACACCAACGACCTACAACTTTTGTTGGAGTTTCAAACCACCACCTCCTAACTTATTTTACCCGTACATAATACCAGGGACAACTGTTTCTCAACCAACATACACAAATGGCCAATAATGCTACTTTTGTTGGACCTTCAAACCAACTGGATTAGGTTAACCTTATTTCAACAACATACACAAATTGCCAATAATGCTACTTTTGTTGGACATTCAAACCATCATGTCCCAACTTTTCACCTGTACATAATACCATAGTTGTTAAAGGCGCGCAGCGCTCGAGGCTCGCTTTTTGCGTGTCGGGCGATGTTTTTAAGACGCGCGCCTCAGTGTGACTTTTCTGTGAGCCTCAGTGTGACTTTTCTGTGAGCCTCAGTGCACCTCTTTTCCTTTTCAGACCTTCTTTCACCCCAAAACGTTGTTTGTGACTTTGCGTACAATTTTTGAAATAAAAAACCATTTTTAACAAAGCAGTGAAACACTAACTCGAAAGAAAACAAAGGCGAATCATAGACAAGAAAACATTGTTGAATTCAGACCTAGGATAGAAGAAAAAAATTGGTAAAGAAACAAGAAACTGAAAAACAACACCGCTGTGCTGCCCTATACACTAGGTTATTTTCCCCATTTTTTTCTTTGTGAATCTTATCTCTGTCGCTGCTGTTTCTACTTATGATTAGAAAGTGAACTAGACTGTTGATTAATTCCTGCATTTGCTACTTTGAGTTTAGAGTTTATTTCATGTTTATATATGTTCTAAGACAAAGTATTGTGTGCATCATGTTCACCGTACACCACTATTACTATTGCTTGTAAGGATTTCCTTAACACTTTACAAATAAAATGTTGATTTTTACAAGCAATAGTAATAGTAATGTACGGTGAGCATGGTGATGGTGCACATAATACCTTCGACAAAGTCTAGTATGAAAATTTTCATACATGAAAAAACTTTAATTTACAACCAAATTCTGTAATTGGTGAAAGTAAGACAAAATTGAGTGGTTCAAGGTTCACTCTGCCCAAGTGATTCATGGTTCACCCGACCGAATAGGTCATAATTTAGGTTCATTATTTAGTGTTTTAGGTGTAGATGGTTGATTTAGGAAAATTTTATAGATTTTCATACATGAAAATTTTCACACTAGACATACTCAATACCTTCTCATGTTCTAATGTTCATTGATCAACGTTTTGTGCATTATTATGTGATTTCATGTGGTACTGAACTTTATTTTCTAGGACAAATGGATGATATGTGTCAAATGTGTTATATTAGTATAAAAGGACATAGATGCCTCAGGCACTAGGACCCCTCTTGTGCCTTTAAATACTATGCATAATACCACGGAGAGCTGTTTTTACACCTATCATCCTTGAGATGGGCAGTAGAAATCAAACTAAGGTCCACTTGGTATGACTTGGTAATGGTAATGGGTATCATTGAGGGGTCAATCACTAAGAGTTATTGATTGCATTGTTATTGCTTGGTTAGAACATGAACAATGGGTGTCATGTGAGGTGGGTTGAGTGAGTGAGGGTAATCAGTTGCTTACTTCTATTCACATTACATGTGTATCAAAACTATCAAGCAACATCAATAGCAGTGATTCCCATTACCAACTTCCATTACCCCCAACCAAACGACCCTAAATAAATCAATCATTTGCAAGATTATACATTCATGAATTCACACGACTAAAGTTATTTTCCTTGTGCAAAAGGCAGTAGCATAGTCATTAAAAAGACCCGACCGACAAAAAAGCAGTAAAGAGCATTTAGGTTAACCTCATCTCAACAACATATACTTTGAAGATCAAAATTCAATCCAAATATAAACCAATCAAGCACAAACAATCCCGATAATCCAGAATTCTTCATAATTACATATACAGAGATAGAGAGAGATACCGGATGAGGGTGGAGTGGAAAAGCCCCGGAAATGGTTAAGCAGAGCGGGCTGAAATCCTGTCAACTGCGCAGGGGCAATTGCGGAAATAAAAAAGAGGACGGGCAATCTCGTCGGCGATAATCAGAGTGGAGTATGCGGCGGAGGATGACAGAATGAGGTTTTCGCTTATTGAAGACGATCGAGCAGCCATAGAGGGTGCTCTCACCCCAGCGAAACGACGTAGCATCACGCTCATCCCTCTCATTTCTGATTTCTCTCTTCAAGATTCTCCAAGAACTATTTTGCGCGAGGCTTTTTGAATTGGGTCCCAAATATGACGATAGATGTATCGGAATATACTGTTTAGGGAGTAATTGATTACCGTTGCAACCTATAAAAATAAAACATTGGGCCTTTTATTGGGCTTTGCTTATGTTTAAAAGCCCATAAAAGGCCTAACTATTTGGGCTGGATATACATTTACAACTTACAAATCCTATAAAAAGGAAAGCTTGTTAACAATGAATTGAGATGTGTATTAATTTGAATATCATGTCTTATTTTGAGGAAAATAACTTCTCTGGCTCGAGTTCACGGTGAACTCTATTTTTTTAATTGTATCATTTTTGTGTATACACATTGTCACTTTTTTAGACAAAAATTTATATAGATTTGATTTATGCTATGAACCTTGTTTTTAATTCATGGACATTTCAACATATTCAGGATATGATACGTAGAGATGTTAAACGGGTTGACCCTAACCCATTAGGGACAGCTCTACATGGCCGCGGGTTAAACGGTCCCGGGCCTTAATTGGTTCATTTTCAATGGGCCTCTAATAGTTGAGACCTAAACCTAACCCTAGCGGGTTACGGGCTAAACGGACTCCAAATTTTTTTTAAAATAATAATATTAAATACTAAACAAAAAAGGAAGCATGAAATATTTATTTAACAAATTAAATACATTGAATATCTTGGAGAAGGTGAGACACCCAAGGAACAATGGCCAATTCCCAACGGCTATCTCTATGTTTGGAAAGCCTGGAAGTGGAATGCGCGAGATGCAAAACCGAGAACGGCAGAATGCTTGGAGCGGTGATAATTAATTCTTAACCTAATCTAGAACTGGAAGTATGTTTCTATTTATATATATGTATATAATATATAATATATTAAATTATTAATACAGGGTGGGTTGCGCGGGCTGGCCGGTTAACCTGCGGGCTAGCCCGTTTAGCCCGCGGGTTAACCGGTCCGGGCCAAAAAGGCCCGGTTTTAAACGGTCCTATCATTGCTCGGCCCTAACCCTGCATATAACAGGGTTAAACGGGCTGGCCCGTTTAGCCCGACCCGGATTAACAACTCTAATGATACGGGTCAAGTTTAGTGGATTAGAAAAATGCATTGGAATGAGTGAAATTGGTCCAATAATTCAAGTTCATAGCGTAGACATGGTTCATGGGAGACCAACTCATTAAGTATATTTTGTTGGGATTATTGGAGCCTGAGTGAAACGGGGTTGCAGTGTGCTCGGTCGAGCACCCCTCTTTCCAGCAGCGAGCAGGCGCTCGACCATATGCTAGCTCGAGCAGAACCGCTCGACCAAGGCCCGAGGTCGAGCGGTTCCGATGCCCTGCACGCAGATTTAGGGTTTTTTTCGTCCCAGACTCATATTTAAATACTTTTGACTCATTGTAATTGTCGTATCACTTATATCACACGAAAATAATAGATCTCCTGGCTTGGTAGTGCCCCCAGACGTAGTCATTCCTGACGAACTGGGTAACCAAATTTGTGTTCCTTAATTCCTGCTTTCATTATTTTCTCCATAATTGTTGTTTAAATCCTAACAACTAGTATCAGAGCTTCTGGTTCAAGGGATCTGGTGGGAGCAATTATGATGGTTGAAGGGAAATCGCCTATTGAGAAGTTTGATGGAACGGATTTTGAATTCTGGAAATTGCAGATCGAGGATTACCTGTACGGTAAAGATCTGTATCAACCTTTGGGTTCAAAGCCTGAAGATATGAAGGACGACGAGTGGAAGTTGCTGGACAGGAAGGGGATGAGTGCGGTTCGTCTGTCGCTATCCAGGAACGTCGCCCTACATACGGTGAAAGCAAAAACCACAAAGGAGATGCTGGAGATTTTGACTGAGATGTATGAAAAATCGTCTGCAGCGAACAAGGCTCATCTGATGCGAAGGTTATTCAACCTGAGGATGGCAGAGGATACTGTGGTAGCCAATCATCTAAACGAGTTCAATATGATCATAGCCCAATTGAGCTCGGTTGAGATTGATTTTGATGATGAGGTTCAAGCCCTAATTTTGTTGTCTTCTTTACCAGAAAGTTGGAGCGGGACGGTAACGGCTGTTAGTGCTTCAGCAGGTAAAGTGAAACTAAAATTTGATGAGGTTAGAGATATGATCATGAGCGAAGAAATTCGCAGGAAAAAATTGGGTGTGGCCACAGGATCAGCCTTGAGTGCGGGAAACAGAGGCAGATCTGAATCCAAAGGGAAGCCAAATCGGGGTAGATCAAAGTCAAGGGGCAAAGATAAGCCCAAGAAGGACAAGAGTCAAGTTGAGTGTTATAATTGTCATGAACTTGGTCATTACAAAAGGGAGTGCAAGGCACAAGCAAAGGCACAAGGGAATGCACCAAAGAAGAATGACAACTCAGCAAACGCCACCACTGATGAGGGCTCAGATGCATTAATCTTGAGCGTAAGCAGTCCATTGGAATCGTGGGTGTTAGATTCTGGAGCATAGTTTCATTCGTGCAGCAGTGCTGACATAATGGAGAAATACACTTCCGGGAACTTTGGGAAGGTTTATCTAGCTGATGATGAGCCTTTGGAAATCAAAGGGAAGGGGAATGTTCAGATTAAGACACCAAATGGAACTGTTTTGCAGTTGAAAGATGTGAGACATATTCCTGGATTGAAGAGGAATTTAATTTCAGTTGGGCAGCTTGATGATGAGGGTTACAAGGTGACTTTTGGATGTAACACGTGGAAGATATCCAAAGGTGCCATGGTAGTGGCTCGAGGCAATAAGGAGAAAACGTTGTATATGACAGACAACACCCGGGACGGCATTGCTCTTGCAAGTGAAAAGGGGAATGCAGATTTGTGGCATTGTCGTCTTGGTCACATGAGTGAGAAAGGGATGAAAGTTATGTGTTCAAAGGGCAAACTGCCAGACCTCAAGGCAATTGACATCGGGTTATGTGAGGACTGTGTATTCGAAAAACAGAAAAGGGTGAGTTTTTCGAAGGGAGGTAGAACTTTGAAGAAGCAGAAGCTGGAGTTAGTCCACAGTGACTTGTGGGGTCTAGCACCAGTGACATCCCTTGGTGGAGCATCATATTACATGACTTTCATTGACGACTCTACGAGGAAGGTATGGGTTTATTTTCTGAAAAATAAGTTTGATGTCTTTAATGCTTTCAGGAAGTGGAAGGCCCTTGTAGAAACTGAGACGGGTCTCAAGGTGAAGTGTTTGAGATCTGATAATGGTGGGAAGTACGAGCTCCGTGAGTTCAAAGAATTATGTGAGGCGAACGGGAGAAAACCGTGAGAGGAACCCCCCAGCAGAACGGTGTGGCAGAACGTATGAATAGAACCTTATGTGAACGTGCTAGAAGCATGAGATTGAAGTGTGGGCTGCCAAAGATGTTTTGGGCAGAGGCAGTTAACACTGCAGCTTACTTGATAAACAGAGGACCCTCAACTCCCTTGGAAAATGGCATACCAGAGGAGGCATGGTCGGGTAAGGAGGTAAATCTGTCATTTCTTCGAGTATTTGGGTGTGTTTCATATGTTCATGTTGATGCTACTAGTAGAAGTAAGTTGGATGCTAAATTTGTTAAGTGTACATTTGTTGGATATGACGGTGATGAATTTGGCTATCGATTTTGGGATGAGGAAAATCGAAAGATAATTCGTAGTCGAGATGTCATATTTAATGAGCAGGTGTTGTACAAAGACAGGTTGGGGATATCCAAAGAAGGTGGTTCTGAGACTCAGGTTGTGGAGTTAGACATTTCGAACTCAGGTGGGAGAAAGGAGGTTCAAGATGATCATGTGATTGTTGAGGAAGAACCAAGCACACCACCACCAACAATTCCGCTGCGGAGATCCACAAGAGAACGGAGATCTCCTGATATGTATTCACATTCTCTTTATTATTTATTGTTAACTGATGGTGGTGAACCTGAATGTTATTCAGAGGCTATACATAGTGAACAGGTGAGCAAGTGGAAACTTGCGATGGATGATGAAATGAATTCGTTGATGACCAACGGAACCTGGGAACTAGTTGAGCTCCCTAAGGGCAAGAAAACACTGCATAATAAGTGGGTTTACAGGATCAAAGAGGAGGTTGATGGAAGCAAACACTACAAGGCAAGACTGGTTGTGAAGGGGTTTCAGCAGAAACATGGTATTGATTATACTGATGTTTTTACTCCAGTGGTGAAGCTAACTACCATTCGGTTAGTTCTGAGTTTGGTGGCTGCAGAAAATTTGGTGTTAGAACAGATGGGTGTGAAAACAGTCTTTCTTCATGGTGACTTAGATGAGGACATCTACATGAAGCAACCGGAAGGATACTTGTCTAAGGGGAATAGTGAGCTTGTTTGCAAATTGAAGAAGAGCTTGTATGGTTTGAAACAAGCTCCATTACAGTGGTACAAGAAGTTTGATGGGTTCATGCACGAGATTGAGATCAATAGGTGTGAAGCCGACCATTGTTGTTACTTCAAGAGCTATGATGGTGGTTATATCATTTTGCTATTATATGTTGATGAAATGTTGATAGCAGACTCTAGTGCTCGGGAAGTGAGCAAGTTGAAGAAGAAATTGTTTGAAAGGTTTGCTATGAAGGACATTGGAGAGGCCAAGCAAATCTTAGGTATGCGAATCAATCGTGATAAGGTGGCAGGAAAGTTGTATCTTTCACAGACTGAATACATAAAGAAAGTCTTGAAGAGATTTAGTATGGAAGATGCAAAGCCATTTCGAGTCCCGTTGGAAAGTCAGTTCAAGCTATCCAATAAGGACTCACCTAGTAGCGAAAAGGAGCAGGCCTACATGCAAAACACTCTGTATGCTTCAGCAATTGGCAGTTTAATGTATGTCATGGTGTGTACAAGACCAGATATTGCACAGGCGGTGGGAGTTGTTAGCCGGTTTATGGGCAATCCGGGTAAGCAGCATTGGGAGGCAGTGAAGTGGATCCTTAAGTACTTGAGAGGTACTACTGAACATGCTTTGTGTTTTGAGGGCAAAAGCGTTGAGTTGGCAGGATATGTTGATGCAGACTTGGCATCAAGTGATCTCGACAAAAGGAGGAGTACAACCGGGTATGTGTTTACTTTTGGTGGTACAACAATTTCTTGGGCTTCTAAGTTGCAGAAGATCGTAGCGTTCATCGCAGGAAGCGAGAATCGTTCGCCATCGAGGCCAGCAAAGAGATGGTTTGGTTGCAGAATCTTTCGTGTGAGTTGGGGAAGGAGCAAAAGGATAGTATTCTGTATAGTGAGAGTCAGAGTGTTATTCACTTGGCAAAGAATCCGGCCTTTCACTCGAGGACGAAGCATATTGAGTTGATGTATCATTACATTCGTTACCTCATTGAGAACAAGATCTTTAAGTGGTGATGAAGATCAGGAAGTGAGAATCCTGCCGACATGTTGACTAAGGTTGTGACCTTAGAAGTTGAAGTTATGCATGACTTCAACCGGCCTTGAACCGAGATGAAGGTGCAGCACTACTACGGTGAAAGACCGAATTGAAACGGAGGAGACAAATTCTGATTGAAGTCGATCCAAAGTGGGAGATTGTTGGGATTGTTGGAGCTTGAGTGAAGCGGGGTTGCGTATGCGGAGGTATTTCGACCGGTCTTTCGAGGTCGGCGGAGATGTGCTCGGTCGAGCACCCTCTTTTTCAATGTGACGGTAGCTTCGACCATGTGCTAGCCGAAGCGAAACCGCTCGACCAAGGCCGAGGTCGGCGATTAAAACCTACGCAAATTTAGGATTTTTTTTATTGATCTCATATTTAAATACTTTTGACTCATTGTAATTGTCGTATCACTTATATCACACGAAAATAGTAGATATCCTGGCTTGATAGTGCCCCCAGACGTAGTCATTCCTGACGAACTGGGTAACCAAATTTGTGTTTCATTATTTTCTCCATAATTGATGTTTAAATCCTAACATATTTATGCAGTATCGGTTATGCATAAATATTATTTTTGTTTTAAAATGCTTTTTTAAACATAAATAATATTTATGCACAATAACAATAACATTTGTGCATAATAATGTTAGAGTTTATGTATAAATCTGATACGTAATAGTAGAGTGTTACTTTATTTTGAGCATCACACTCGGAAACTTCTAATGGGAATTTAACAACTCTCTCTTTCTACATTTATTATCATTTTCTGCTATTCCTTTTCCCATGACATAGAGAATTGTCAAATTTTGACTATGTACGAGAACTAAATTATATGGTCTTTGCAAAAATTTATAAGTGATTATAGTCACTTAGAATTGTGTGCAGAAGTATTTAGAGTGTTTTATTTCTCTTTTAATGGCTTAAATAAACTTTCATAAACTATAAGTTATAAACTTCAAAAATGGTGATTTTAGTAGTTTATTAGTTTTTTTAAAAAACTTTTAACTTAACTTTTCTTTAAATATTTTTACAAACACTATCAACTTTTACTATTAATTACTTTTCTCATAATCACTAATTTTAATCACTTCTTTAAAATCATAAGTTTTTGCAAACACCCCCTGTAAGTTTCATTGTTCTAAAAAATATATGAGTTTCATCACCTCCATTCATTTGCTTAAAGTTAAATCGATTTTGAATTCGTATTTTTTAACAACTTTTCTTACCAAAAGAAAAGCTATCAAGGTATCACCTCAGCAAAATGAAAATAAAAAGTAGATACGCCTTTTTCCCCCTTTTAATCGATGATTAATGCGCAATAAGTGAAAGGAAACGCGTGTGGCAACAATATACATCTAGAACTTTCATCAAAGTAATACAAACTCTAAGTCAAGCAAACCCAAAGTAAAAGCTGGAAAAATAAAAATAAAAACACACGCCTTCATTTTATAGTTGACAAATCTTTGCACAATTTGGAGATGTAATTAAGTTTTGTTTTGTTCAATTATCCACTTACACATTAATTCAATTTTATTTTTCTTAATTAATTGATAAATTTGTGAGATGAAATAATATGGTCTCTTAATGAATTAGTTGTAATAAACAATAGATAGACAATTAGACATTGCAACAGCAATTGGGAGTTGGTCACCTGCATAACCCCATAGGCAATAATAAAATCATTGTCATTGATCTAATCATGATGTAGACACTCGAGCAAAACCCCTAAACTAATTATAACTACCCTTTGCATAATCATCATATAGATTGCCAATTTAAATATATAGTAATTAAAATTTAGTACATTTGATTTAGGGAAAGTAATCTAGTTTCTCATTATTTAAGTATATGCATGTCAGAGATTAAAAAAAAAAGTATATGCATGTCTATAATTTTACCCAAATTCTCTAATGAAATTTGTTCATCGTATAAAATTGATATCAGTACACTTATATACTTATACAACTATTCTTATAAACTAATACTTATAACATTTAATGCTATAATATCATCTTATAAGTATAGTGGTATCAGTTGGTAAATATTACGATATTAATTATAAATTATAAGTATAATGATATAAATTTCATATTATAAACAAATTTCACTGGATACCTACCCATAATTTTAAATGAAAACACCTTTAATTTGCATTGTGAGGATATATATGGATATGGTCCCAAAACTTGTATATTTTAAAAAAGGGAAAAAATTGAGTTTTTTGCATTGTGAGGATATATATATATGGATACTAGTTTAGTGCCCGAGTGTTACGTGGTTTTCTAATTAAAAATTGCAACATTTTCAATAAATAATATATTTAATAATTAAAAATATAAATATGTGCATAAATCATAAATGCACTACATATGAATTAATAATTTTTTAAAGTGTATATTAGTAAATTTTCTTAAACCTTTGAATAAGATTATTGTGTCAAATATTATTTATCCATGTTAATATGAAGTTGAAATCTACAAATCAAAACAAAATAAATCGACTAAGAAAAGACTAATAAATTAATTAACATGTAATAATTAAAAAAAGTGAATGAATTATAATATAAAATATTTTTGCCACATAAATTATCTTAAGATATACATAAGAGCAATTATAAAATAAAATTATTTATTAAGAAATTAATAATTGAATATAATTCACACTAAGATAAAATACATTTAGAATGAATATTTTATTTAAGTCAAATAAAAATTTCCAAAAAAAGATAAATGAATAATATTATATAATTAAATAAAACATAAAATAATAAATATAAATTACACATTTTATAAAAATAACACATAAAAATGACATGTGTACTTAAATTTCTCGTTGAATGACACATATGTTAAATTAATATGGAGTTGACACATCATGAAAAAAAAACTCCCTATTAGTATATAGAGGGAAGGGATATATAGGGAATTATTTAGGATATACAAAAATAGAAGTACACATAGGATTTATTTTTAGTGACATGTAGGATTTATTATGAATGACATGTACACTAAACTTCTCCTAGAATGACTCATAACACTACAAAAAATTGTTGATTTAGCGAGGGTATTTAAAGAGGGGAATGTAACACTCTTTAATTGGCAAGGGTTTTAAAGAGGGTTTTACAGTGTCGTGAGGGTTTAAATTTAATTGGCGAGGGTTTAAACCCAAAGAGTCAAAAAATGAGGTTTTAAAACCCCGCCAATTTCAAAAGCCCTCGCTGACCAGGTCAACACCACGATTCCCAGTGCCAGATGCCCTCGTTTAACGAGGGCAATTTCCCTTGCCAAAACCCTCGCCCCCCCACTATATATACACCCAAATCGCCCCTTTGTCCAATTTCGCATTTTTTCTCGGCCGAGAGAGGAAAAAGAGGCGATTCCAGGCGGATTTCAGGTGACTTCCGGGTGATTTAAGGTATGTTTTCGATTTATTTAATCGTTTATAAGTATTAGTTGCTCTATTTTTTAGTATTAGTTGCATTATTATTTAGTATTAGTTGTTATATTATTTAGTATTAGTGGTTTTGTTGTTAAATTAATTAGTATTAGTTGTTATATTATTTAGTATAATTAGTTGTTTTGTTGTTTAATTAATTAGTATTAGTTGTTATATTATTTAGTATTAGTTTTTTTATTGTTTAATTAATTAGTATTAGTTGTTATATTGTTTAGTATGTATTTTAATTGTTAATTATACGTATTAGTTTGTTTTATTGTTTAATATTAATTGTTTAGTATTAGTTGGTTCATTATTTAGTATTATTATTAATATTTTAGCTTAATTTAGTATGTAGCTTGATACGTGTATGTTTAGTATATTATTTTGTATTAATTATTTAGGTAACATGTGTATATTAATTTAGTATAATTAGCTCAATTTAGCTTATTTAATATAACTAGTTTTGGTGTTAAAGAATATATCTTAATTACGTTGGAGTGGAGGGATCGATGTTGGTGAATATTTGTTGGTTATTGGTTGTTGTAGAAGATGTTCGTTCCGACTTAATTAATTTTAATTGATTAAGTCAAAAATGGATGCACGTAGGATCATGGATTAACTAGGGAATACGATAAAATAAAATGAAACTCTGCCGAAATTTTTAGGAAATATTAATTATTAATTAGGCTTTTGAATATTAATTAATTCATAAATGTGAAACAGATTGATATGGATTATTCTGGCCATTTACTTTGGATGTATGGTCCAAGATCGATTAATGGCATGACATCTTCTGAATTTTACAATGGACTAGAATCATTTATAGATTTTGCCACTAGTAATCCGAATTGGATGAATCAGGGAAAGATTAGGTGTCCCTGCAACAAATTTAGATGTCGGAACAAGGAATCGTTTCATTCACCTGATGACGTGAAAGGTCATTTGTATAGAAATGGGTTCATGCCCAATTATTGCAATTGGGTTTTTCATGGTGAGGAAATCTGGGGTCAACACAATGATCAACCATTTACGTCGACTTCAAATGAGTCAGTTGACGTCACATCTGGATCTACCTCATATCACGATATGATGACGGACTTAACCTCTGGTCCCCACTTAAATGTGGATGATGATCCCCCTAATGAGGAACCTCCTAATGAGCATGCTGCACATGTTTATAACATGCTTCGTGCAGCGAATCAGGATATAATGCCTGGTTGCGAATCGCACTCACAATTGTCATACAATGCCCTATTGCTGAACATTAAAACTGAAAACAGACTGTCTTAAAGGGGCTATAATCAAATGGTTGATGCGATTCGTGTTCTTTGTCCGAATAGTCTGGTGCCCAAGAAATTTTCTGATAGCAAACAACTGATGAGTGAGATGAGTCTTCCAGTGGAGAGGATCCATTATTGTCCACATAACTGCATGTTATATTGGGGTGCAGACGACGAACTTAAAAATTGTAAGTTTTGCCAACGGCCACGGTTCAAACCTGCTAGACATGATGTAAATGGTCGAGTGAAAAAGAACCGTCCTTTTAAGGAGATGTTCTATTTTCCTATCATTCCTCGACTGCAAAGATTGTATCAGTCAAATGCTACTGCGAAGGATATGACATGGCATGCACGTTGCTCTAATAACCACTCCGGTGTTATGCGTCACCCTGAAGACTCACAGGCTTGGAAACACTTGGACCAGTCGCATCCTGAATTTGCTTCAGAAATTCGAAACGTGAGGTTGGGATTGAGCACTGATGGCCGTTTGGGGCGCACGAGAAACAATATTCATCATGGTCAGTGATAGTGACACCGTACAATCTACCTCTATGGTTGTGCATGAAGGATCAGTTCATGTTTCTTACGATTCTGGTGCCTGGTCCAACAAATCCAAAGGATAAATTGGACGTATTTTTGCAACCACTGATCAGTGATTTGCAATTTTTATGGGAACAAGGAGTGGTAATGTATGATGTTTCTACAAAGCAGAATTTGTTGGGGTTATACGTGAAAGTACGCTTTTACTTTGTATAACCTATGTATTAAACACTTATTTACTGAAATAAATTGTTTATCATTGTTGCTTTAAATATGATTGAATGTTATATATATTTATTGCAAATCGTTCGTAGCAAGCGTTACATTGTAGTTAACGTGGTGATACCAGATCACAGAAGATCATGGTAACAGTTCCTTGTATACGAGTGCGTGTTTCACAACTTAGATAGATCCAAACAATCTATTGGTAGAAGTTGATGTGTAAGGCTCAGATTGACTTGTCTTAACCAAGAGATTACACTAGTGCATTCGATGCGCTGAAGCGGACCTACAGAGAGGATAAACTCATTCACACTGACTTAAGGGATGAAGAGTTAGACCTCAGTGGTTGTTGATTAATTTCTTAATCTCTGTAACTTAATAAGGACTGTGTGTAATAGTAGTTATTGCTTTGACTTATAAATAGGAAGAGAATCATTGCGACTTCGATACCCTATATCTTGGGAAATAATATTAATTGCACGACAGTTGCTAAATTAATACAGAGAATATTGTGCTTGCAAAAGTCTTGCTTGATTGGTCCCCTTGGTGGGCCCGGAACCTTTATCATACCAAACCTTGCAAGTGGAATTAATTTTTCGGTATGGATAATAAAGTTGGGTTGTCCTTACTCCAAGGATAAAGATATTAATTAATATAAAGCTTTTCAGTGGATTAATTAATTAATGGACTAAATAATCTTAAACAGGAAAAATAATAACCGGGAGCCATATTTCCGTAATATGGGTTAAGATTGGATAGTGCAATATTAATTATATAGTTGTATTAATTAATATTAACGGACTGAATTATATTGTGGCTCAATATTGGAATTCAGAAGTCCATTGGAAGGTCCATCTTAATTCTCCTAAAGGCCCCTCAAGTAGCCCAAATTATAGTCCAATATATAAAAGGTGTTTAAAATAAAATAAATTTATTGTTGCAATATTTCCTATTATTTTCAAAAATATTAAAGAAAAGAGGGAGAATGATTTTCTTGAAAATATTTTATGAAAAGGAGATAATGTATTCTTGGAATACAAGATTATCCCATAAATTCAAGAAAACTCCCACTTGGCTTCTTTAATAGGGAATTTTCGAAAATCTTGCTTAAGAAAGGGAAGAAAGATTTTCTTGATTTTCTTGGAAAGATTTTATGGAAGATATGTATTCTTGGAATACAAGAATATCTCATAAATTCAAGAAAGATCCAATCTTGAAATTCTTTTCTTAAAATTTTCGAAAAATTAGGCAAATAAAGGGTGTGAGTTTTTTGTGAAAAATACACATGTAAAAAGAATATATTGGATATATTCAAGATTTCTTGGAGATCAAGAAAAGATTTTTCCTTGCCCTAATTGCCTTGAAAATTTCGAATACTCTCTTACTTATAAATAGGGGATGAATTTTTCATTCCCAACTAGTGTTCCATGTGTTGGAAATATTAGAAATCCACAAAGGTGGTGCAACAATATTTTTATTTTTCTTGTTTTATAAATCGTTCATTGGAAGACCTTCCACCGGGGTTATTGGACGAGGACTTGGGAATACTTGAGAAGGACTTTTGGTGGGTATCCAGATACTTGATCCTGCGTCTGTCTCAGATCGTCTCTCCAACGGGTACGTTTACGTAAACTCCTAGAAATTTCGCATGCTAGGATCTTTTACGTGAAATTTTATTTGCATGTTGTTGGTTTAATTATTATTTGAATTCACTTAGGTAAATTCATGCTAGTAATAATTGTTAATTTAAATTTGTGTTTATGAGGTCATCCCGATAGATCCTGGCATATGTTATCCCAACAGAATTTTTCGATCGCGATTTTGCGACTAATATCTGGACCATCGGTGACTTTCCGGCCCTACTCGATGTTGTGCGGATGGAGGAGCAATTTGGAAGGCTTGCTTGTCCACCCGCGGCAGATTACATCGAGGCTTTCGATCCGAGGCTCGATCCAAGCGATCGTGGTTTGACAACCATCGTAAGTTTTTAGATAGGCGTCATCCGCATCGGGAAAGAACAAATTTGCATTAAAAAAGAATATAGTAGTTGATGACGATCCACCTCCCATCTTGACAGGTGATCAGATCCTCCAGCAAATTGATTGGATTGTCTTGAAGAAAGTAACAGAGTTCGGTGCTGATGCTCACAACAAAGGTTTACAATGTGGTTGGAAGAAGAAAAATATTTTTTGGGATTTGCCGTATTGGAGCTCCTTGTTGATCAGACACAATTTGGATGTGATGCACATCGAAAAAAATGTGTTTGATAATATGTTCTACACGATGATGAATGTCGAAGGGAAAACAAAGGACACGACTAAATCCAGGGATGAACTGAATGAATACTGTCGTTGACCCTCATTGCAGAAATGTCCACGTACAGGAAAGTACCCCAAAGCTTCTTATTCCCTTGATAAGAAAACACAAAGATATGGTCTGCAAATGGGTAGATGAGTTGAAATTTTCTGATAACTATGTGTCCAACTTGTCTCGATACGTAGACTGGAAAAAATTGAAGATGTTTGAGATGAAGAGTCATGATTGTCACGTGTTTATGCAGAGACTACTCCCAATTGCTTTCCGTGAGATTCTGCCAGCTAAGGTTTGGCAAGCTATCACTGAAATTAGTTTGTTCTTCAGGGAGTTAACATCGAGGACCATTACTGTGGAAAACATGACTCGATTGGACAATGATATCACAGTGATCTTGTGCAAGTTGGAACAAATATTTCCACCCAACTTCTTTAATTCGATGGAACATCTACCTGTCCATCTTGCATATGAAGCAAAAATTGCTGGTCCAGTACAATATAGATGGATGTATCCATTTGAGAGGTAATCTATTTAACTCATTTTAACTATTTGATAATTTATTTAATTAGACAATTCAACTCACTCATTCAATCAAATTAGGTATCTTCACAACTTAAAGTTAAGTGTAGGTAACAAAGCCCACGTGGAAGCTTCAATTGCGAATGCTTATTTAACAAAAGAAGCATCAATGTTTTGTTCCCATTATTTTGAGGAGCATGTGCTGATGAGGCGACACAATGTACCTCGCAATGTACCTCATGAAGTATCCTCATCAGTGACAGGTAGTCTCTCGATATTTGTACCTCCTGGTAGTAAACTTGGAAAGAAGGGTAAAAGATCGATTGTTGACTTGGAGAAGCGAATAGCTCATACGTATGTGCTACTAAATTGCAACGAGGTGCAACCATATATTATGTAAGTTAATTAATTTGAAATTTACAATTGCAACGATATTAATTAATTATTGCAAGGTCTCATCGCAACAATTGTAGTATGTTTTTCCAGCAGCTACAGATTGTTCAACCAACTCGATCGAATGTTGAAAAAAAATAATTTTCTTCAACGTGAATTCACGTCGTGGTTTGATATACTTGTAAGTGATATATATTAATCTGATAATACGTCAATTGTATAATATAAAACACTATATACATTAATCTGATAATACGTCAATTGTATATATATAGGTGAAGAACAATGATATTCAGAATCAGTTTATACGCAATCTTTCGGGCGGTCCTCTTAGTAGTGTCACCACGTACCAAGGATATTACGTGAATGGTTTCAAATTTCACACGCAAGCTTATGACGCCTCTAAAGCCACTATGAACAGTGGAGTTTGCATTAAGAGAACAAACTACGATTCAAATGAAAATGATTTCTACGGGATACTCGAGGAGGTTGTGGTATTGGAATATCCCGGACTTACTGAAAGAAAAGTAGTGTTGTTCAAGTGTGAGTGGTTTGATCCAACTGTGCCACGAGGTGTTGGAATAACAAATGCCAGGATCTATCGGGATGACCTCATAAATACAAATTTAAATTAACAATTATTACTAGCATGAATTTACCTAAGTGAATTCAAATAATAATTAAACCAACAACAACATGCAAATAAAATTTCACGTAAAAGATCCTAGCATGCGGAATTTCTAAGAGTTTACGTAAACGTACCCGTTGGAGAGACGATCTGAGACAGACAGGATCAAGTGTCTGGATACCCACCAAAAGTCCTTCTCAAGTATTCCCAAGTTCTCGTCCAATAACCCCAATGGAAGGTCTTCCAATGAACGATTTATAAAACAAGGAAAATAAAAATATTGTTGCAACACCTTTGTGGATTTCTAATATTTCCAACACATGGAACACTAAATATTGTTGCACAAGGAAATGGCTGCGTATTATCAGGGGTTCCAGGTAAACCCACCCAGTGGTCTTTACCCTCAGCATCAGAGACGAGATTTATTCCCCAGCAGCAGCAGGCGGGATTTATTCCCCAGCAGATCGGTGGAAGCCCGCAGCAGGCCGACGGTAGTCCTCTGTTGGGATTATACTGGAAAATATGTTTTTACTTTGTATAATCAGACTAACTAAATTTCGGACTTATTTACTGAAATAAATTGTTTATCACTGATGCTTTAAATATCATCGAATGTTACATATATTTACTGCATAACTGTTCAATAAAGAGTACGTGTTACATTGTAGTTAATTTAGTGATACCAGATCACAGAAGATTAAATTAATAGTTCCTTGTAACTAAAAGTACACCATTCACGGCCTAGATGGAAATGAACAATCCATTGTGAAAGGTTGTAGTGTAAGGCTCAGATTGGTTTGTCTTGACCAAGAGATTACACTAGTGCATGTCTGATGCATTGAAGAGGACCTACAGGAGGATAAATTCTTCAGAACTGAACTAGGAAGAATTAGACCTCAGTGGTTAGTTATTTCTTAATCTTCGTCCCTTAAATAGGATTGAGTGTGGTTAGTAACTATTGCTTTGACTTATTACGGGAAGAGAATCAATGAGATTCAATACCCTATATCTTGGGCAATATTATTGGTCACATGCGATTGCTAAGATTTAATACGGAGAATTGTGTGCAAGTACGCTTGTTCGATTTGCCCCCTTGGGAGGTTCATAAGTTTTATCATACCAAATCTTGCAAGTGGAACTAGTTTCCGGTATGGATAATAATGTTGAATCGTTCCTTTACCAAGGATAAAAGATATTAATTAATGGAAAGCTATTTCAGTGGCTTGAATTAATTAATGGGCTAGATAGTCTTAAACACGGGAAATAATAACCGGGAGCCATATTAACTGTAATATGGGTTAAGATGGATAGTGCAATATTAATTATGTAGTGGGATTAATTAATATTTATGGGCTTGAATAATATTGTGGCTCAATATTGATAATTCAAGATCCATTGGAAGGTCCAATCTTAATTCTTCTAAAGGCCCCCCAAGTAGCCCAAGATAAAGTTCAATAACTTAAAAAGGTGTTTAAAAATAAAATAAATTTTGTTGCTTATTTTTCCTCTTTTTTCGAAAATTATGGATAAAAGGGGAGAAAGTTTTTATTTGAATTTTGTTATGGAATGAAGATATGTATTATTGGAATACAAGATTATCTCAATAAATTCAAGAAATCTCCCACTTGGTTATTCATAGTGATATTTTCGAATTTTTTGAAATAAAAGGGAAAGACAGATTTTCTTGAAAAGATATTATGGAAGATATGTATTTCTTGAAATACAAGTATATCTCATAAATTCAAGAAGATCCAAATCTTGGATTCTTGTCTCTTGATTTTCGAAAAATATGCCATAACAAGATGAGGTGGGATTTTTGTGGAATATTTTAATTATGGAGAAAAAAATATAGGAGATATATTCAAGATTTCTTGGAGATCAAGAAATTTTTTTCCCACATTGGTTTTTCCTCAAAATTTCGACCACCACCCCATCTATAAATAGGGGATGATTCTTTCATTCTCAGGTACAATTCCATGTGCTGGAAAAATTAGTAAATCCACAAAGGTGGTGCAACAAATTTTATTTTTTCCTTTTGTTAATTGTTCGCGAGCTTCCTTCCACCGGATTGTCGAACAAGGACTAGGGAATACTTGGGAAGGTTTTTTGGTGTGTTTTCATCGACGAGTCCATTGCCATTCCAAGAGGTAAGTTCACGTAAACTCGTGGTAATTCCGCATGCGTAGGATTTACGTGAACTGTTTATATGCATGATTTGTTGTTTAATTATTATTTGAATTAATATGGGTTAATTCATGCTAGTAATAATTATCAGAATTAAATTTGTATTTAAATATTCATCCGAATAGATCCGGGCAATTAATTCCTCAACAACTGGTATCAGAGCCTCGGTTTCGGGCTCTGAATTTTAAATTGTAATTTAATTCGCTGTCATTAAATTTGAAATTGGATAGTAGAATTGCTAGATCTTTTTTGCAGGTATCAAATTGTCATGGAATTTAATGTGTTTATTTATGCATGCATATAAATTGTGGTTTTTTAATTTGATTCGTTCGGATTCGTTTTGCCTCGTGAGAAAATCCACGAGTAGATTAGAATTTGTTTGATTTGATCAATGTAATAGACTAGTCTAGATTTAGGTTTACTTATTTTTTAAATAAATTATAACTGGATCGGAAACGGGAAAAAATGAAGAATTAAAAGCGGGATCGGAGGCAAGGCGTAAGCGTCGTCGTCCATGAAACGCCAAGGAAGGACGCGCTACGACGCTGTGAGGAGGGAGTGAGCGTGGAGGCGAGGCAGGAGGGCCGGCATGAGGCGGGATTAAGATTCTGTGGTATGTGGGCGGGCTCTTTAAAGCGTCTGTGGGTAATCTTGGGCGACGTGCATGACGCAGGCAAAGAACCGCGAGGCGTGACATGCGTGTCTTGCAGTGTGTGAGCGTGTGAGCCGGGCGACATCTTGGCGACATCTTTGAATGCGCTTGCATGTGAGCCTGGCGACTCGACCTGGCCGGGAGTGCTAGGTGGGCACCTCTGACCAGTGAGTGGTCGATGGCGTGGGTTGACAAGGCATTTTTTAAGATGGTCAAGTGGGAGCTTTTGAGGCCGAGCGATGAAGGCTATGAAGGCGATTTCTCAAGATCAAGACATGACAAAATTAACCATGACAATTGGATAAATGTGCCCAATATGTTTAATTTTTGTCTTGATGTTTATGCATTATTTATACTTATTTAAATTGTGTTTAAATTTTGCGATGCATGAGGAAATGTTTTGAAAAAAAATCTCACTTTTCGAAAATTACTAAGTATGTTTAAACAATTAATTGACAATTTTATTTAGGATAATAAAATTGAATTAATTATCGACCTCCATGATTTATTTATTTGTGAATTCTTTTGGAGAAATTCCCCCGGGGACGGTCAAAAGATAGCTTTCTCATGAATAAATTCCAAAGCGGATGATTGTGGATTATTACTAGTGGCATTTACGATGACCCTCCCCACGAGGCTCGTTCAAAGTTTAAATAATAATTATGTATTTAATCATGGTTATTACTTAGGTATAAAATTGATATGCATATACTTCCCCGAAGTCCCTGTCAATTTTATATTGGTTAAGTGGGAGTCAACTATTAATCTGGATATTAAAGGTTTGTAACTGTTCTTGTTTGTTACCTGCTTGAATGTGTTTAAATAATGACCCACCCCACGTGGCTTATTTAAACTGTTTTGAGATGTTGGCTAATGCATGTTCATATTTTTTTGAGATTTTAATATGAAACATGTGATCGAATTTTGTGATATAATTGTGCTTATGCATATTATTATTTATTTCGATTCAAAGATGTCGTAACCTTTTAATCCACTGTTCAATATACTTAAAGACAATTTGCTTACTGGTGAAAACTTTGTTGATTGGAGTCGTAAACTTACTATTGTCCTCACTACACAAAGCCATAACTAGGTTCTCACTACACCTAAACCAGAAAAGCCAAATGACGAGTCAACTAAATCGGTTAAGAAAGAGTATGCTGACTGGGAGCGTTCCAACGAAATGGCAAAGTGTACCATCTTGGCTTCAATGTCGATGTGTTGCAACACCAACACCGTAAGCGTTGAGAGACATGCGGACATCATGACTAGTCTTAAAGCGATGTTTCAACATCAGAACCGTGTGGCTCGTCAGATCACCATGAGGGACTTGCTCTCTATGAAAATGGTGGAGGGAACGCCCATAAGGGAGCACGTTCTCCAGATGATGGCTCACCTTAACAAACTTGAGGTACTTGGCGCCGAATACGACATCGAGACCCAAATCGTTTTACAGTGCTCCATTCTCTGCCGAAAAAGTTTTGAGCGATTCGAGTTGAACTATCAGATGAATAATCAGAAGTTCTCGATGCCTGATCTATTGCAAGCTTTGGTCTCGGCAGAGGCGATATTGGGGCAAAAGAGCCAAGCCTTGGTGGCAAATGGACCTTCTTCTTCTTCTTCTAGGCCAATGGGTGGTAAGAACAAGGAAAAGGACAAGAGCCACCAGCAAGTGAACTCAAGTGTTGCCAAAGGCAAAGAAAAGGTGAAGGGAGGTGGAGGAGTGAGCAAGCCAGCTAAGGGGAGGTGCTTCAAGTGCGGTGAGAGAGGACATTGGAGGTCAGCCTGTTCCAATCCCAAAAGGAATGGAAAGAAAGGTAATTCTCACGCACTAGTTGTTGAAACTTGCTTAGCGGCGTATGCCTCCCATTTATGGGTGGTGGATACTGGGATCCAACGATCATGTATGTTTCACTTTCTGGGGGTTCAAGCGGACGGAAACAACTTAGTGGGAGTGAGATCCTCATCACACTGGGCGATGCCACGAGAGTGGCAGCTGAAGCAGTGGGAGAAGTGCACCTGTCTTTTGAAGACAGAGTTTTAATTTTAAGAGATGTACTTTACGTTCCGAATTTTAGAAAGAACTTGATTTCAGTTTCTAAACTTTACCTTGATGGATATTCGGTTAATTTTGATAAAATTGTTACCATTTCTCTTTATGATAAATTTATCTGTCATGGAACGTTGTCAAGTAATCTCTATACAATTAACTGTGCACACCACTCACGAAATGCATCCTATAACACATCAATCAAGCTTTAGGTAAAAGAAAAACATTCATCGGGGCGTGAGCTAAAACACTTCTATGGCATCTAAGATTGGGACATATTAATCCATAGAGGATCCAAAGGTTGGTGAAAGGCGGTTCACTAGAGTTTCTCCAAGTTGAACCGATTTTCGAATCATGTTTGGAGGGTATAATGACCAAAGAGGGGGCCAAGGGAATAGAGCCAAAGAAGTGTTAGAAATCGTTCACACAGACGTATGTGGTCCAATGTCAACCATGGCAAGAGGAGGTTATGAGTATTTCGTCACTTTTATTGATGACTACTCGAGGTACGGTTATATTTTCCTTATGAAGCATAAATCTGAGACCTTTGAGAAATTCAAAGAATTTAAGGCTCAAGCAGAGAATCACAGGGAAAATGTATCAAGTCTCTACGATCCGATCGTGGGGCCGAGTACCTCAGCGATGAGTTTTTGAACTACCTGTCAGATGAAGGGATTGCATCCTAGTTGACTGCACCCGGAACCCCTCAACAAAACGGGGTTGCAGAGCGAAGAAACATAACTCTTTTAGAAATGGTTAGATCAATGATGTGTTATGCGGATCTTCCCAAGTCGTTCTGGGGTCATGCCTTGGAAACAACGGCTTACATTCTGAACTTGGTGCCATCCAAATCGGTTCTCAAAACTCCCAAAGAATTGTGGGACCGTTTGCCTAGTTTGAGACACATGAGAATTTGGGGGTGTCCGGACTACGTGTTGGACAAGGAAGCCGGGAAATTGGATCCTCGATCAGAATTAAGGTTGTTTATAGGATACCCCGAGGGAACAAAAGGGTGTATGTTCTACGGTCCCAAAGATCAAAAGTTGGTAATAAGCACCCATTTTAGATTTTTGGAGGAAGACTATATGAACGAAAGAAGACCCAGAAGTGAGATTACCTTAAGTGAGCTAACCTCATTGTCAACTGTACAAGATGATATACCAAATGACACACTTTCACAAAACGAGTCTTATGGGTTTGATCAAAACGAGTTCGAAAGTTGTGTGTACAAAAAGCGTGTCGAAACTGCATTGGTATTCTTAGTACTATACGTAGAAGACATTCTGCTCATCGGGAACGATGTAAAGGTGTTATCAGATGTAAGGGCATGGCTTTCAAAACAGTTTGATTGAAGGACTTAGGGGAAGCCGGGCACATCCTTGGGATCAAGATCACTCGAGATCGCAAGAAAAGGATGATAGGCTTATCGCAAGCTTCATACATAGACACTGTATTGAAACGATTGAAAGATGCGGGATTCCAAGAAAAACCCGTACCTTTTCGGGTATGGAATCCATCTATCCAAGGAAATGTGCCCTAAGACACAAAAGGAGATAGATGACATGAAAGGCATTCCTTATGCTTATGCTGTCGGAAGCCTTATGTATGCAATACTGTGTACGAGACCGGATATCTGCTTTGCCGTTGGCATGGTGGCAAGATATCAGAGTAACCCATGGAAGGAACATTGGACGGTAGTTAAAAACATTCTGAAGTATCTGAAAAGAACTCGAGATAGAATGTTGGTTTATCAGTCAGATAGTCTAATCCCCATCGGCTACACGGACTCGGATTTCCAATCAGACTTAGATTCCAGAAAATCTACCTCCGGTAGTGTGTTTTGCATGGGGAGAGGAGCCATGACATGGAGAAGCGTTAAGCAGAAATGCATCGCAGATTCTACCATGGAAGCCGAATATGTAGCTGCTTGCGAGGCAGCGAAAGAAGCGGTTTGGCTCAAGAACTTCCTAGTGGAGTTGGATGTAGTTCCGAATTTGCCCATCACAATCACTATTTATTGTGACAATGTCGGAGCAGTTGCAAATTCAAGGGAACCAAGAGCCCACAAGGCCAACAAACACATTGAAAGGAAATACCATCTTATACGAGAAATCGTTAAGAGATGAGATATAGAGGTGACAAAGATCGCGTCAGAAGACAACCTAGCTGATCCATTGACAAATGGTCTACCTCAGAATACATTCGAGAAACATGTGAAAGAAATGGGTGTCAAGACCGTTGCCAATCTGCTTTGAGTATAAGTGGGAGACATTATTAGGTTTGTGTAGGTGACATTAGTTGTCACGTACTACACGAGACATGCTGATGTATACTTAAAAGCAGACTTTGAGTATAAGTGGGAGATTGTTGGGATTATACTGGAAAGTATGTTTTTACTTTGTATAATCAGACTAACTAAATTTCGGACTTATTTACTGAAATAAATTGTTTATCACTGATGCTTTAAATATCATCGAATGTTACATATATTTTTTGCATATTTGTTCAATAAATAGACGTGTTACATTGTAGTTAATTTAGTGATACGGATCACGAAGATTAAATTAACGGTTCCTTGTAACTAAAAGTACACCATTCACGACCTAGATGGAAATGAACAATTCATCGTGAAAGGTTGTAGTGTAAAGGCTCGATTGGTTTGTCTTGACCAAGAGATTACACTAGTGCATGTCCGATGCATTGGAGAGGACCTCTGAGGAGGATAAATTCTTTGAATCGAACTAGGAAGAATTAGACCTCGGTGGTTAGTTATTTCTTAATCTTTCGCCCCTTAAATAGGATTGCGTGTGGTTAGTAACTATTGCTTTGACTTATTACGGGAAGAGAATCAATGGGATTCAATACCCTATATCTTGGGCAATATTATTGGTCACATCGCGATTGCTAAGATTTAATCGACGGAGAATCGAGTGCAAAGCACGCTTTTGTTCAATTTTCCCCTTGGGAGGTTCATAAGTTTTATCATACCAAATCTTGCAAGTGGAACTAGTTTAGGTATGGATAATAATGTTGAACCGTTCCTTTACCAAGGATAAAAGATATTAATTAATGGAAAGTTATTTCAGTGGCTTGAATTAATTAATGGGCTAGATAATCTTAAACACGGGAAATAATAACCGGGAGCCATATTAACTATAATATGGGTTAAGATGGATAGTGCAATATTAATTATGTAGTGGGATTAATTAATATTTATGGCTTGAATAATATTGTGGCTCAATATTGATAATTCAAGATCCATTGGAAGGTCCAATCTTAATTCTCCTAAAGGCCCCCCAAGTAGCCCAAGATAAAGTCCAATAAGTGAAAAAGGTGTTTAAAAATAAAATAAATTTTGTTGCTTATTTTTCCTCTTTTTTCGAAAATTATGGATAAAAGGGGAGAAAGTTTTTCTTTGAATTTTGTTATGGAATGAAGATACGTATTCTTGGAATACAAGATTATCTCATTAAATTCAAGAAATCTCTCACTTGGTTATTCATAGTGATATTTTCAAATTTTTTGAAATAAAAGGGAAAGAAAGATTTCCTTGATTTTCTTGAAAAGATATTATGGAAGATATGTAATTCTTGAAATACAAGTATATCTCATAAATTCAAGAAGATCCAAATCTTGGATTCTTGTCTCTTGATTTTCGAAAAATATGCCATAACAAGATGAGGTGGGATTTTTGTGAAATGTTTTAATTATGGAGAAAAGAATATAGGAGATATATTCAAGATTTCTTGGAGATCAAGAAATGATTTTCCCACATTGGTTTTTCCTCAAAATTTCGACCACCACCCCATCTATAAATAGGGGATGATTCTTTCATTCCCAGGTACAATTCCATGTGCTGGAAAAATTAGTAAATCCACAAAGGTGGTGCAACAAATTTTTTTTTTTCCTTTTGTTAATTGTTCGCGAGCTTCCTTCTACCGAATTGTCGAACAAGGACTAGGGAACACTTGAGAAGGTTTTTTGGTGTGTTTTCATCGACGAGTCCATTGTCATTCCAAGAGGTAAGTTCACATAAACTCGTAGTAATTCCGCATGCGTAGGATTTACGTGAACTGTTTATATGCATGATTTGTTGTTGAATTATTATTTGAATTAATATGGGTTAATTCATGCTAGTAATAATTATCAGAATTAAATTTGTATTTAAATATTCATCCCGAATAGATCCGGGCAATTAATTCCCCAACATCCTCATCAGCAGGCGGGACTCTTTACCCAGCAGACCGGTGGTAGCCCGCAGCAGGCCGGCGGTACCCAGGGGTTAGGGCCGTTCGGCGCCATATTTCCCCCTTATCCCCCTTATCCCTCATATCCGAGTGTCTCTATTGGTGGGTATTCTACTATTCCCGTTAACCCTCCTGGTGGTTTTCTTCCTACCGGCGGTCCCAGTGCTTCGGCGTCTCGTGCTCGACGTCGTTCAGATAATGTTTCATTTAATGATCTTCTCGTTAATCCCAACAATGAATATCAGCCTCATGATGATGATGATGTAGATTTGAATGACTGATTGCTATCTTGATGATTTTATATTTCTGAATACGTTGTTATGTTTTTTTATTAGTTTTTTAATATTTGTCACATTTGTTTGTTATGATCATTATTAGTAATGAATATTATTGATGAATCTCTCCGATTAGTTTATGAGAATTGGTCTATGAGATTTGATATATATATATATATAAGTGAAAAAAGATATAGTAAACAATTTTAGGTTAATAGTGAAAAAAGAATATAAAAGTGATTATTTAACAATTTTATTAACAATAATTAACAAAAAGATATAGTAAACAATATAATTGACAATTATTTTAAAAATATTTTAATAAAAACGAGTGTACATATATATAGTGTTAGTTAATATAGTGTACATATATATAGAATATTAAAATATCATTTTAAAATTTTTTTATTCATGTTAATAAATATATAAAAGAATATAAATTATATATTTTTAATTTTAATTATAAATATTTTAATCAAATATATAAGAAATGACATATATACATATATAATATATAATACATAACATAATACATACATATATAAGAAATAATACATACATATATATATAATATATATACAATTAGAAAGGCAATATTGACAAGTAACAAGCCGTGCCAAAACGGTTTGACGAAACACGCAAGGCCTCCACATACCGGGAGGTCGCGTGTTCGATACACCATGGGGGCGAAAAACGCCCAAATAATGCTGCTACAGTACCTTGGCCGCGTGTCCCAGTGGTTGTGTGGGTGCCTTAGAGGGTTTACAATGCGGGTTCGAATCCCCCCAGTTCCAATTTTGATCTTTTCTTCCAAATAACGAGGGTCATTTACCCTCGTTAAAATGCTTGTATAATTGGACGAGGGCCCTAAACCCTTGCTAATTTTCAGTCCAAAATTAGCGAGGGTTTTGCGGCCCTCATTAAATGTGCGACGCTTTTGGCGAGGGTAGCTGGCCCTCGCCAATCTGACACGCGTCAATCCCTCGCCAAAGCCCTCTTTAATTTAACGAGGATTTAAAAAATCCCTCGTTGAGCAGTTCCCGACGCACATTTTGGAGAGAGATATTTTCCCCCTTTAAAACCCTCTCTAAACAGTTATCCATTTTTAAAACCCTCTCTAACACCTTCTTTAAATTACACATATTTTGTGGTGTAGGTTAAATCAATATAGAGTTGACACATCATCAAGAAAAACTTCCTATTATTAATATTGGGGATAGTCCCACAACTTGTATATTTTAAAAGGGAAAAAATTGAGTATTTAAAATACACATGAGTTTTAGTGTTTTACAATAATTGTGCAATTGTTGTATTCATGTCAATAATCAAATGATCCATGCTCGTTAAAATGTTTGTAATTAGTGAATCCGACGTGGCCTTAAAGATTTCACATCTACAATAAATGCAATAATACTCCACTTTCAAACTTGAAATTTTTGTCACTCCAATAAAAAATTTCCTTTGGTGATCCTCATTTTAAGAATTTCATTATTTTAATTTCAATTATTAGATTGTCATAGCACGTGTATTAAATTTTTTTTGTATTTTTATTAATCATCATTAATCGAGTGTAAAGTGAAATTATTAGAATATATATGTGTGATATAATAATTTGTTAATCGAAACGACTTATAATAAAACATAATTTTAATTTAATGATTAGTCCCTATTCCAAACCAAATTTTTAAGGAGTGGAAACAAAGTCATATTTCCAACGAGAAAAGCTGAGATGGTTGGATTGTAGCTTTATGACACTGACCACCTAGCTTTCTCTCCCATTATTATTTGCTTTTCTTCCATTGAATTTTTTGTGAGTATATGATTGTTTAAGTTGGAAATTTTCTAGTTGGAATGACATTTAGTACATTAATGAATTTGACAAAAATTCATACTCTTATTTATTCTACCATATGACCCGTGAGTTAATGAAGCTCCAATTAAATGATATTTAAAAAAGAAACATGGCTCAAATATTTAGGTGAAAGTCCTTCTCATACATGACAACATCACACGCAACACACTTTTGATAAATGCTTATAATGGTATCTTAAAATTCCTAAAAGATTAATTTTAAATTTAAAAAGCATAAAATGTTGAAAATTAAAGTTAGGAAGTTCTCTTTGACAGAATCTCAAATCTCTCATAGAATATACTTTTTGATTTGTTGATGTAAATTTTATAGTAATTATCATTATACATACACATAAAATATTAATATTACAATCCAATCACATAATCAGCAGTGATTAAATATCCATTCTCACGTGGTATCGGTCCAAAATACCAAACCCTAGTCCTATTTCCCTCTTTCTCTCCTCATTTGTGTCCTTTTTTTTTTTTTTTTCATTTGTCATATCTCCACATTTGTTTCCATGGTAGATAACATCGCAATTGCTACATTGATTCACTTGATAAGTAGTATGTTAACGTCTACCAACTACCTTTTATGATAAAACCAAAGAGTTGTAATGCTCGTAAGCCACGACTTGTTTCCTTCTTTCGATGGCTCGTCCACTTCCCCACCCCAAACTACTAATGAATCAATAATGATGACAAAGTTGTCTCGAGTCCTGCGCATACTGCTTAGTATGGCAAAGACGAGTGAAATCTAAGGGTCCGCTTGGTTGGGGGTAATGAGAATAATTTTTATTGATGTTGCTTGGTAGCTTTGATACACAAGTAATGAGAATAGAAGTAAGGGCCCACTTGGGTATCATTGATGGATCAATTACTAAAGGTTATTGATTGCATTGTTATTGCTTGGTTAGAACATCTACAATGGGTATCCTGTGATAATGTTGGATTGAGTGAGTAAGAGAAATTAATTGCTTACTTCTATTCTCATTACTTGTGCATCAACATTACCAAACAACATCAATAGAAGTGATTTCCATTACCCCCAACCAAGCGAGACATAAGTAATTAATTACCCCCACTCACTCATCCCACCTCACATAATATCCATTGTTTATGTTCTAACAAAGCAATAACAATGCAATCAACAACTCTTAGTGATTGACCCCTCAATGATACTCATTACCATTACCATTACCATTACCATTCTACGAACTCTAGTATATAACGTTTTGCTTAGCAAATAATGCTAGCTCGTGAGCAATAATATAATATTAGATCCACGTCTAGCCTACACAGTTTACAATTCAAACAAGTTAAGGTACCATATCATATATTTTTTTTTTTCAAACCATATAATTTTAAAATTTTAACAAGCAAACCTGACATGCAATTTAATTTCAGTTTCACATTTTATGAACACTACAATCTCACTCAAGCCCTTATAGGACTAGGAGATCTATCAAACACGATGAGTGGGAAAGTTATTTGAACTACTCCACCAGGATCTAATCTACCATGCCTAATAAGGGGAATACTGTTTTTTAAGGACTCTAACTTAGAGGGATTGTGTTTTGAGGACAATAATTTTACGGGTTTAAAAATATAGAATAATATATTTTAAAATTTGTAAATATATGACAATATGTTTTAAATTTTATAAATATAAGACAATATGTTTTAAAAATCTGTAAATGTAGGACAATGGAGCCCGAATCTCATATGATATTTCAGCCCGATTTGGGCTTATTCGGGCTCAATTGTCCCACATTTACAGATTTTAAAACATAGTGTCCTATACTTACATATTTTAAAATATATTGTCCTACACTTTCAAGTCGGTAAAGTTATTGTCCTTAAAACACAACCCCCTAAAGTTATTGTCCCAGAAAAATAGTTTTCCCTCTAATAAGGGTTATTTCAGTTACCGATCAAACCAAATTGAACAGGAAAAATTGAATTAATCGAACTTTTCACTATTACAAATCGAAATGCATATATAAAAAACCGAGACTAACCAAAACTGAATTTAAATTGGGCTCTAGATTGAATCTTTTTAAAAGCAGAAACATGTCCACATGTCTATAACAAATTAACAATGCATAAATTCTCAAATAAAAAAACCTGCACAAATTATAAACAACACAATTTATAATAAGGTAAGCGATCATAGAACTAGGATTTAGAAATACCACACAAATGATATTGTTCTATTCAGTTTGGTTTTCAATTTCTCAGTATTTTTACTTTAAAAACCAAAACCAAATATCGAATATTTAAAATTTCAAAATCGATATCAATACTATATAGTACCAAATTAAGCGAACGAAATTTATATTTAGGTTCAACTCGATTTTTCGATTATTATCAAGTAGCTGTCACCCCTATGTTTTGATTAAAAACTTATCCATAAACACACAATTCCCCTTGTTGGAGTAATTAATATGAATCATATAAATATAACATAACTTATAAACAAATGAAAAATAATTCACTTATAAAGTACAACATCCACAAAATGGGCGCAGCTCTAAGATTAAAAACTCATACAACTGCAAAGAAAGTTATAATTAGTTTGACGATTAAAAAAACACCAATTATTACTTATGTAACCCCAAAATAAAAGCCCCCCCCCCAAAAAAAAAAAAAAAAAAAAAAAAAAAAAATAGTAATAATAACTTGTGCAATTATCTGAAAAAATCCCAAGAGTTGGTAAAATTGACCCAACTTAAAAATATAAAATTAACGAGTATCTCATCTCATTTCAACGCCTAAACCTTTTGATTATTTTGTTGAGAATTGGGGGATGAATTTTGACCCACCCCGTCAACTAATCAACCCACCCACCTACTCACCAAATATATGCAGTACATTCCTTCCATGTAGTACAAACCCAATTTCGTAATTTCACCTATCCCCAGATGCCTATAGTATAATTTCTTCACATTACAAATCCGCTAATTACCTCGCAGTTTTCTCCACCCACCCACCACCCACAGTTTTCTCTTTTTCTCTCTCTAAATATACATACATAAACACCAATCCATTATTATATACATAAGCAAATTCAGTTGCGATAATTTTAAAGTCTCAACGGCCAGATACAAATACCGAATTACGTATATATATATATATATATATAATTATATACGTATAATTGCGCTCTCTGTTTCTGTCTCTGCATTATTTTGCATTTTTTTATTGATAAAGGCGGTCGGGGGTTTAGTCGCCGCTGACCATGAGAGGGCTACAGTTGACTCCGGCGGCCGGAAGAGGTTCCGGTGAATCGGCGGAGGATTCCGGCGAGGAGGAGAGGCTGTTGAGCGGCTACGACGATGAGAATCCGGTGAATTTGCGGAGGATTCAAGTGAGCGTCACGGGGATGACTTGTGCAGCTTGCTCGAATTCCGTGGAATCGGCGCTCATGAGCCTAAACGGCGTCGTTAAGGCTTCTGTTGCCTTGCTGCAGAACAAGGCGGATGTGACCTTTGATCCTGCTTCAGTGAAGGTTTAGTCCAGCTCCTTTTTCTATTTTGATTGTCGTGTGAGGATTGTGTGGGTGATTGTGCATGTAGGTTACATGAGTTTGTGTGGGAGTTCGCACTAGGATTGTGTTGTTATAGGCTATGGCGATCGATTTGCTTTGGTGGTAAATTTGGCAATCTTCATTATAGCCTATTAATTGGGGCTGGTTGGGAACTTTTTACTGGCTTGCCATTTCTCACTTGCATTTATTTTCATTTGCACATGAGGATACTGGTGGTTTTTGTTGGTTGTTGGGGGTTTAATTTCCGGATCCTAGGTGTTTTCAGTGCATTATTTAAAATCTGTGCTGTAATTAGTGTTTTTCTTTAATGGTAATTTGGTGATCCCCTTGCACTAATTTCCATGTGCAGAATGTTTATACTCTTGTTGATGTGCCTAGGTGCATTCTAATTGATCAACATGAATTGATTTAGCAGTTTCACTACCAATGCCAATGTTTGGGACATTGAACGAGCAAGTGGAGTTGAAGTTATAAATCTCTTTTGACTTGCTGGAGTCTCTCCTTTTTGGCACTTGAATCGGGAAACATAAATTTGTTCTCTTCTTTTGAGATAAGAAAATGCTTGGGCTGCTTTTGATGATTAACCTTCTGGTACTAATGCAATCCAGAAGGTTACATATAGTTGAGAATTATCATAGGCGGACGTACTCTGTGGATTCTAGTGTTTCTATTGCAAATCAGTTACTTGCGATTTACTTTCTAGTTTATGTTAATTGTCTGATTCGAATCAGTAAAACTTAATTTCAAGATTGAAGTCACAGCATTATGTTGCCAATTGTTTTATGTCAGGTCCATGTCAAACTGTACTCAATGCTAACCACCGATATGTTGATATACTTATAACTGTGTAATGCTTTGAACATTAGTTCGATTGTTCTAATCTTTGCTTACCTGATGTCGATAAGGGAATCAGGGAACTAATCTTATATTCTTATGGATAAATTATATATGATACATATTTTTCATTTAAATTTTGTGTTCTTTACTGTCTAATCTAGAAATTGGAAAGATACTAGGACATTTTTCTGGTCTCCCAACAATATTGTATTTTAATGGTTCTTAATTGGATTTTAAGCTGTCCCCTTTATGGTTTCAGGATGAAGACATTATAAATGCAATAGAAGATGCTGGATTTGAGGCAGAAATTCTACCCGAACCAAATCAATCTCATTCTAAGCCACGTGGGACCTTAATAGGCCAGTTCACAATAGGAGGAATGACGTGTGCTGCTTGTGTTAATTCTGTAGAAGGGATTCTAAGGAAGATACCAGGTGTGACAAAAGCTGTAGTTGCCTTAGCTACGTCTTTAGGAGAGGTTGAATATGATCCAACTGTTACCAGTAAGGATGATATAATTAACGCAATTGAAGATGCTGGCTTTGAAGCTTCATTTGTACAGAGTAATGAGCAGGATAAACTTGTGCTAGAGGTTATTGGAATTGCAAGTGAAATAGATGTACAGATGCTAGAAGTGAATCTTTCTGGCATAAGGGGTGTGAGGCAATTTTGTTTTGATCGAGCATCTAAAGAATTAGAAATTCATTTTGATCCTGAGCTCCTTGGTTCCAGAACATTAGTTGACGAGATCGAAAGTAATAGCTATGGAAAACTAAAGCTGCATTTGAAGAACCCTTATAGCAGGATGACTTCCAAGGATCTAGAAGAGTCTTCAAACATGTTTCGGCTGTTTACAGCGAGCTTGTGTCTCAGTGTGAGTTACTCTCTTTTAGCTTGGTTGGTTTGTTCTTATTAATTTTGTAGCAGGGGCAGGGTTTAGTTTTGGTATTCTCGAGATTATTTGACAGTATTTTATATATCAATTCTGTAGAATGTTCTATTATAAGAGCGATTACAGCTGAGATACTGGTCTGTGGATTTTCTTTTCGCTGATTAATTAAATAGAGTTTTTTTTTAATTGTACGAAACAAGTTAATTATCTGATGGGGCTACTGAAGAACTATTCTTTGCTAACTCCTTATTTAATTGCTCCAGGTCCCAGTCCTTTTTATGCAAGTCATCTGTCCACGCATACCTCTGCTATATTCTTTTATACTTTGGCGTTGCGGGCCATTCCAAATGGGTGATTGGTTGAATTGGGCTTTGGTCACTGTTATTCAATTTGTAATCGGCAAGAGATTCTATGTTGCTGCTGGCCGAGCTCTCAGAAATGGTTCGACTAACATGGATGTCCTGGTTGTATTAGGAACTTCAGCTTCATATTTTTATTCTGTATGTGCATTGCTATATGGCGCGATGACAGGATTCTGGTCTCCCACGTACTTTGATGCAAGTGCTATGCTAATTACATTTGTACTTTTGGGCAAGTACTTGGAATCTCTTGCAAAGGGTAAGACATCGGATGCTATCAAAAAGCTAGTGGAGCTTACCCCGGCTACTGCTATATTACTTATCAGAGACAAAGGTATGTGTTTCCTGGTATACACAAAGTGAATATCATATCATTATGGTGCATTTGCACTGTATAAGAGAATAAATGAACTCTACAGACCTAACTTTTGGTTGCAAGATTGTACTGAATGAGTGAACCTTTGACATTGCAGGTGGAAAGGTTATAGGAGAAAGAGAAATTGACTCTTTGTTGATTCAGCCTGGTGACTTATTGAAAGTACTTCCCGGTACAAAAGTTCCGACTGATGGTTTGGTTGTTTGGGGTTCAAGTTACATAAATGAGAGTATGGTCACTGGTGAATCTGCTCCTGTTCTAAAGGAATCCAATTCTTCAGTTATTGGAGGTACAATAAACTTGCATGGTTCACTTCATATACAAGCCAACAAAGTAGGCTCTGACACGGTTTTAAGCCAAATTATTTCTCTGGTTGAGACTGCACAGATGTCTAAGGCTCCTATTCAGAAGTTTGCCGACTATGTGAGTGCTAATTTTCCTTAATTATCATGTTTTGGTTTCTTGCTTTTGTTGATTTATATTCTGATTTCTTGAACGGTTAAATATCTGCATATAGAAATAATGAGTCCGTAAACCACCTTCCCCACAAAAGGGGCTATAAGGAGGAAATGTATTTAAAGTAAAATTGAAAAAAATACCCCCAAAGAAGAAAGGAAACATCTCCCAGCACCTTTAGGAAGGTCATTTGTGTTCAGCTGCCAGCTCCTCTTCAATAGAAGTATGCATAGAAAACTCACAGTCAAGTCAGTTGTCCCAAATTCAAATAGAACCCAAAGAAATCTTTAAAAAGCTACACTGATAGGATGTCCAATGTTATCCCATGGTAGCAGATATTAAATTCTTTTCTGTTGTCCATATATTTTCCATATTTATCTCCTGAGTCCTGACTCTGTATATTTGCTCCTAATTTTTATTCTTCTTTCTTTCACCAATATTTGATTGTAAATTTTTTCCTCATATGGGAACTTTTCTCACCTGCAGACTGCAAGCATTTTTGTCCCTGCAGTAGTAACTTTGGGATTATTGACATTGCTAGGATGGTAAGCTTTCTATTACAAGCATGACTTTCATATATATATATTCTCCAGTTAAAAAAACATTAACAATGAACAATCATTGTATTTTCCCCTCCTAATCCCTGATTATTATTTTGCCATCTGTATGCAGGTATCTTGCTGGGGTTCTTGGATGGTACCCCGAGGAGTGGCTGCCGGAAAATGGCAATTACTTTGTCTTTTCCCTTATGTTTGCAATATCAGTTGTGGTGGTTGCATGTCCTTGTGCACTTGGGTTAGCCACCCCAACTGCTGTCATGGTGGCAACAGGGGTTGGTGCTAACAATGGTGTCCTTATTAAAGGAGGAGATGCGTTGGAGAAAGCACAGAAGATCGAACATGTCATATTTGACAAAACTGGAACATTAACCCAGGGAAAAGCCACAGTTACCACTGCAAAGGTTTTTTCAGGCATGGAGCGTGGTGAATTCCTTACTTTAGTAGCATCAGCAGAGGTAAATAATTTTGGCACTAGAGGAATTTCGCATTCTTGATTTCCTTCATCTTCTTGTGCTACCATCACTCTTTCTAATATTATATAGTTTCGTGATTTTCTCTGTTTACATTGGAATCTGTTGATATTATATATTGAAGGGGGAAAGTGAAAAAGCTACATGATTTAGAGCATGTTTGCGAAAAATTATGTTTTGAGGAAATGTCTTAATTTAGTGATTCTGGGAAAAATAAAATTGCTTAATAGTGAAAGTGATGAGTGTTTTCAGGATTTGTATAAAGTGGATGTTGAGTGCTTCGTAAAATATTTGAAGAGAGTAAAATATTAATAATCAGGTAGAAGCATATCCTTAACTTTTAAATTATGGATTCTAATGATTAATTTAAGTAGAATCATTCACTTTGAACACACTCAAAATTACTTCTAGACTCAGAAATTCTAGAAGCATACCCCCTTAGTAATGTTCAGAAAATGGTATTTCAGTGATAAGTTACTGGTTTTGTATAATAACAGAATCCTATGATTGTGATTAAGAATTATTTTTCAATGTGGGTGGGTGCGTCATGGTTCAATCGAAATTTAAGTTGAAGCAGCAGCATCGTTCTTTTTTTGGTGCAGGCTAGTAGCGAACATCCATTGGCCAAAGCTATACTCGAATATGCCCGCCATTTCCATTTCTTTGATGAACCTTCGGGTACAGGGGATGCTCAAATCCAAGGGCCTGGATCCAAATCCTATGAATGGCTTCTTGATGTGTCCGATTTTTCTGCTTTGCCTGGACAGGGTGTTCAATGCTTTATAGGCGGGAAGAAGATTTTGGTCAGTGCTTTACATCAGTTATACATATCTTTACTCTATTTATATCTTCGTATCCTTATCCAAGGTTTTACAAATTTATCAGGTTGGTAACCGGAAGCTGATGATCGAAAATTTAGTCACTATTCAAGATCACGTGGAAAAGTTTGTTGTAGAGTTGGAAGAAAGTGCGAAGACTGGAATACTCGTCGCCTCCGAACACGAGTTAGTTGGTGTTGTGGGTGTAGCAGATCCTCTTAAGAGAGAAGCAGCCGTGGTTATAGAGGGGCTCATGAAAATGGGCGTCAATCCCGTTATGGTTACTGGTGACAATTGGAGAACAGCCAATGCCGTTGCAAAAGAGGTCGATTTCTTATTTTTCTTTCGGCAATATTCTAGGCACCAGTTGCACCGTGCAACTCAAGTACATTTTAAAATGGTATTAATTGTTTTACTAAAAGGTATTATTAGTTTTTTCGCAGAACAATATTAATGTTCTCATTGAACAGTATTAGTTGTGCACCAATTGCACGATGATGGCTTCTATGTAATTATCCAGGTTGGCATTACAGATGTTAGAGCAGAAGTGATGCCTTCAGGAAAAGCTGACATCATTCGTTCGTTCCAGAAAGGTGGATGTGTAGTCGCCATGGTAGGGGACGGAATAAATGATTCGCCAGCCTTGGCTGCTGCGGATGTAGGTATGGCAATCGGGGCGGGAACGGACATTGCAATAGAAGCTGCGGACTACGTGCTAATGAGAAGCAGCTTAGAAGATGTGATCACTGCTATTGATCTTTCCCGTAAAACATTCTCTCGTATTCGGTTGAATTACGTCTTTGCCAGCGCTTATAACATCGTGGCAATCCCGATTGCCGCGGGAGTTTTGTTTCCGTGGCTGAGAATCAAGTTGCCACCGTGGGTAGCCGGTGCGTGCATGGCCATGTCATCTGTAACCGTCGTATGCTCGTCTCTCCTCCTCAGGAGGTATAGAAAACCGCGGCTTACCACCGTGCTGGAAATTACTGTCGAGTAGAAAGAAGAAGATTGTATGTTAGAAGCTGACGCACGAGTTTTTGCATTTTCAAGTGTAAATGTAATGATTTATTGTTGTATAGAAACATCTTTGAGTTGTTCTGCGTTACTTGTATTAGAAGGTGTAGAATCAAGCAATGGAATGGAATTGGTGAGTTGTTCGATATGAAATACCATTAACATAAAACTTGATTTTGACAGTCGAACGCATTTTGAAACAAAAAGATGGAATAGAGGAATTGCTATTATTCTGTAGGCAAAAACTAATTAATGAGATGGGGTACAATTTAGCATAATTCATACTCACCCCCATCTTAAAGTGTTAAAGCGTCAATGCTTAATTTATATCCCGTCTCACATGAGATCGTCTCATGTAAGTGTGAGTCCATGAGATCTTCTTAGGCAAGTGTGTGTCCTTTTAAAGTAATACTCATGTGAACTAGGTCTATACATTAGTTGTATCATTATTATATATAAAATTATCACTACTATGTATAAAAAGTACTCCCTCAGTCCAACTATAATTATCTCGTTTTCCTTTTATGGACGTCCCACTATAATTTTCTCATTCCATAAAAGGAAAAAGTAACTCCACTCCCCATAATTTTTATCCTCATTTTTCACACAATATTACAAAAAATGTCACTCAGTACTCCACTCAATACTTCACATACTTTTTTTCTCTCTCCCAATACCCAAAACTATCCTTCATTTATATTATTTTCTATTTTATTATTATTTCTTAAACAAAACAACAAAAAGAAACGGAGACAATTACTTCGAGACGGAGGGAGTATTACTTTTCAAAAACATAGAATATTTTTTAAACAGTAATAGTTCTTATGCACAATAATAATAATTTTTTTACATAACAGTAATATTAAAAAAAATAGAGTTCACTGTGAATTCAGATCATCCAAGTTCTTATCTATTGCTCTTTTTTTCCCCTTCAAATAACTCGAATTGAAGATCATACCTTTGATAGGGAACACCAAATAAAAGTCAATCACAAAAGTCAGATACGAAAGTGATTAGGAAGCTTGACTTGCAGCCGTTTGTTCACACGGACCCTTCCAAAGTCGGATCATCAAGATTCAAAGAAGAATACACACAAATATCAGCATCATAGAATTATCATAATCATTCCATTCTATTTCGACCTGATCTTTTTTTCCCTTGACTGTTTTGAGCCACGTAGATCATAGAGACCAAATTAATAGTACTAGTCTTCGCACTCAATTTAATTTATAATCCACGTCCCAAATTAATTTGTGGTCCTAAATTTGTAGTAATACCAAAATACGAGGTATTTGTAATAGACAAAAACATATTTTCTATAGTATAATTTTTTTATTTAGACTTGTTATTATATTTATTAGAAATTTCATATTTAAACTTGTTATATATATATATTTTTGAATGGATATTTAAACTTGTTATATAAGGGTGCAAAGTTTATTCTGAAAAAAAAAGTACAAGACGTACGGAATATCCAATAATTGAAAAAAAAAATGAAATACACACTTGTGAAATAAATAATTGTGTATTTTATTAGGACATGAATATTTTAGCCAATTCAAAGATGAAGGGGCATGAGACTTAGGGGTGTGCAAAATTCGGTGAAAACCGAATTAACCGACCGAACCAAATTGAATTTTCAAGTTCGGTTCGGTTATTCGGTTTTCGGTTTGGGTTCGGTTTCGGTTTCAAATTTTAAGAATTTCCGTTTTCGGTTCGATTCGGTTAATTTTCGGTCAAAAACCGAAAAAAACCGAAAACAGAAAATATTAAATATATAAAATATTAATTATTATATAATTTTTTTAATTACTTATTTACTTAGGGGAGGGCAGCAAGCAGTTGAGTCTCTCTGTGTCGTCTAGGGTTTCCACGGTTCTTCTTCATTTTTCAATTTTCAATTTTTCATTCACCACTTCTCATCTCCACGGTTCTCCTTCTCCACTTCTCCTCTCCCACTCCCAATTGTAAAAACCCTTGGGCCCGCTTCCACCACCACCACGCTCCTACCACCGGCCACCGCCCATCCCCGCCTTAGCAGACCGGCGCCTCTCTCGGGGGCGCTCTCAAACTCGAGGCCTTGAAGCGCTCATGCAGATTGACCCCAAGACGCATTTATTACCGAGTCGCCCCCGCGCAATTCTTCAAGGTCCGATTCCCATTATTATTCTCAATTTTCAAGGACCAATTCATATTGATTCTCTGAATGTTGTTTTGGTTGTTTTGGTATAGCAATTAGCTAGTTACGTAGAAGAATTCACTCAATTTTGTTTACTATGTTTGATAAAATATAGGTACCCAAAGCTTTATATCTTTCGGAGCATTATTTAGAGCATATTGTTTGATATTATGATTTTCATTCAAGTATTTCAATACAAGCTTACGCCATTTATCTGATGATGAAATTTGAGCTAACCGATATTCCTATCTTGCATCCGAATCTTCCACCTAATAGACTCTAATTAACTCTATCGACACATAGCATGAGACTTAGTTAAATTACAATCGATTTTACCGACTTAGTTAAATTACAATTTATTGGCAATTACCAATTCGGGCTTTCTTAATTTTTATAACTAAAACTAAAAGATATATGGTTTATTGTAGATGTCAAGCTCACTAGGAGAATCTGGAGGCATTGATGGAAATGGAAGCAATGACATCTCACAATCACATCTGTCTGAGGATGCAACTCAAGCTTCTCAACCTTCAAATGCCACTCTACCACCAAGACCTGCAACTGCAAAGAAAAATAACAAAGCACAAAGAAGATCTAAAGTGTGGGATCACTTCACGACCAACGTAAGTGATGATGGCACTGAAACAGCTAAGTGCAATTATTGTGATAAAATCTATTGCTCTGATACTAAAAATGGAACTTCGTCACTTACTTTGCATATGAATGATTGCTCGAAAAATACTCATAATCAAGAAACACGACAAGCATTGTTAAATTTGCAAAAAAATGAGGAGGGTAATGATGGAGTGGGTACACTTGGTACATGGAAGTTTGATCAAACTGAAGTTAAATTTTGCACTTTCGTAGAAATGATTATTGAAGATGAGTTGCCATTTAAGTTTGTGGAGGGGAGAGGATTTAAGCAATGGGTAGCTAAAGCATGCCCTAGGTTTCATATTCCTTCTCGATGGACTGTGTCAAGGGACTGTTTTGATTTGTATGAAAATGAAAGGAAAAAACTAAAGTCTTTTATGAAGTCAAATTGTGATAAAATTTGCATTACCACTGATACTTGGACTTCATTGCAAAAAAATAATTACATGTGCGTTACTGGTCATTTTATTGATGAGGATTGGCGTTTGCATAAGAAGATTGAATTTTGTGCCCCGTTTTAGTCATAAAGGTGACTACATTGGTAAGGCACTAGAAACTTGTCTTCTAGATTGGGGATTGAGAAAGGTGTTCACCATAACCGTAGATAATGCAAGTTCAAACGATACAGCTATAGCGTTCTTGTCAAAGAGGATGGTGAATTGGGGTAATGCTATTTCTAGTTGTAAATATCTTCATATGCAATGTATTGCACATGTGATTAATTTAGTTGTTAATGATGGCTTGAGAGACATTAACCCCCGATTGAAGCGTGTGAGAGATGCGATTAGATACATCATAAATTCACCGCAAGATGGAAAAAAATTTTGAGTGTGTGTAGAGTGGGAAGCGATAGAAAGTAAGAGTTCTTTGTGTTTAGATGTGCCTACTAGGTGGAACTCAACCTACTTAATGCTTAAAACTGCTGAAAAATTTCAAAGTGTCTTTGAAAGATATGATGAACAAGATACAAGCTTCAGGACTGATTTGTCCAAGGGTGTGGTTGATGGGGACCATGGGGTTCCAACTTTAGAGGATTGGAGTGTTGTTCGTAAGTATGCAGATTTGTTGAAGCATTTTTATGAGTCAACTTTGCGTATTTCTGGCTCTTTATATGTCACTTCTAGCTCATTTTTAGTGAGATTAGTGATTTATGTGCTATCTTGAATGAGTGAGTTGGAAGTCCAGATTCGGAGATCAAGACAATGGGTGAGGCCATGAAGAAATAATTTGATAAATATTGGGGGGATCCGGAAAAAATGAATAAAATCATTTTTTTTGTTGTTGTGTTTGATCCACATGATAAACTTGAGTACATGGAGTACACGTTGGGTGCGATGTATGGGGTTGAAAAGGGCGGCAACATCTTTCGTAGTGTGAAGAGTGAACTTTATGAGTTGTTCGACGAATATAAGAAGCTTTATCAACCGGAGGGTGATGCAAGTGATAGTGGCAACAACAGCTCTAGTTCTAGTGAGGTGATCAATTGTGAAAAGATTGGTAAAAGACCCGCCTCGATTTATAAATCAAGGCTTAAGAAGCAAAGACTTGAGAGTGGGATGTCCGGAAGCAAAAAAAGTGAACTAGATACTTACTTGGGTGAAGTTGTCGTAGAGGACGAGGATAGTTTTGATTTGTTGAGGTGGTGGAAGTCAAACTCTTCAAGATTTCCGATTCTTTCAAGAATGACCCGTGATATCTTAGCCATTCCAATTTCCACTGTTGCATCGGAGTCGGCATTTAGTACCGGTGGTAGGGTACTAGATGTAGTTAGGAGTTCTTTAACTCCTAGAATTGTTGAAGCTTTGCTATGTGCACAAGATTGGATTCGAGGTTCACGACATCCCATATGTGTTGAAGAGCAATTGGAGGAGCTTGAAAATTTCGAGAAAGGTAACAAACTTATTAATTTAGTTTCACATAATTTTCATATTTTATCACATGATTTTGTATTTTAATTTCAGATTTGCCAAATGTTGGAATTGGTGGAGGAGGATTAGCGTGCACCAACATTTAGAAGATTTGGAGAAGGTGTCAAGAATTTGGACGTACATGGAGGAATATGGATTGTTATGAATTGAAGGAGTTTTATCACTTTTTTTTGTCTTCGTTGAACTATGTCATCACTTATTTCAATTATTTGTTATGGATTGGACTAATGGTATGTATTTGATGAACAATTGAACTTGATTTTATGTTATTACTATGAAGTATGAACTTGATTTTATGTTATCACTATGAAGTATGATTTATGAACTTGATGAACTTATTCGTATTTGATAGATTGCATAAAGTACATATTTAGTGTTTGATTTTTCCCATGTTTTAGGTGTCAATTAATCTTAAGAGTTTATTTTGATCATGGTGTATTATATTAGATTAGAAATTTTACTTTTTGGTCAGTAGAAAGAGGCAAATGTTTGAATTCCATGTAAAAAAAAAAAAAGGAAAAACTTCGGTTGGTTAGGTTAAAAACCGAAACCGAACCGAAAATTTCGGTTCGGTTAAAGTTCGGTTATCATGTTCATTTGGTCGGTTCGGTTACCAAATATGAAACTTCGGTTTGGTCACCAAACCGACCGATGCTCACCCCTAGTCGTTACTTGGAAACAAAACAATTGGTTGGGTACTAAGTTCAATGGTCTCAAATCAGCAAACGTGACAAAATGGGTGTTTTGCATATTCAACCGCCAAACTATTAGTTATAAATCGTTATCACAAACTCTTTCGTGAAACTTGTTTATGATATGAAATTAATATCATTATATTTATAAACTGATTTTATTATTCTTATAAACTAATATCAATATTGACGAAGTGGAATAGCTCAAGCGATTAGAACACCAATACTTATGCCGTGAGGTCATGGGTTCAAGTCACCATTTGTCCAATAAAAAAAAACTAATATCAATAGTGTTTAATATTATGATATTAATTTGTAAACATAATAATATAAATTTCATAAAATGAACAAATTTCACTGGAGACTTACTCAATCGTTAATTAAGAGTTGCTATGATTTAGTATAAAATTTAATAAAATCTTTTTCACAATCTATGTGTAACTTTATTTCACCCAAAAATATTTACACTTAATAAAATTTTGTATGAAACCAGGTAGACCCGAACTTTTCTTAATTGGCAAAGAGCTTGTATATGCTCTCTTTTCTAATTAAACATTAAATCAAAATTCACCCTCACCAAACCCGCTTTCAAAATGAAAAATTGCAATTGAGTGGTCCATAATTTCTTGTTTATTATGAGACGGTCTCACGGGAGATCTCATAGACTCATGTGAGTATATTAGTATATATGAAACAAGTCTTATGGGTAAAGGTAAAGGACTTTTGTACCAAAAGCTAGTCTAAAAATAAAATCTCTCTTTAGGTCATATGGTCCCCTTCTTGTTTCAAATGAATTAAAAGTCTATTGATGATAATCGAAGCTTAATTTATAGTCAAAGACACTTGATTCCAATAGACAAGTCATTTTCCACGCGAACTAGACAATGGGAGTTGATTGTCTTATACTTGTTGCTAGGGGTGAGCATTCGGTAAAAACCGAACCCAAAACAGAGCAATTCTTAAATTTCACAAAGATAATCCAGAAATCGAACCATTTAAGCCTAAAACCGATTGAAATCGAACCGAATTTTTTCGGTTCGGTTTCGGTTTAAAACTGAAAAAACCGAAATTTTAACATTATTGAATTAAGTCATTTAATAACACAAAAATTCGGATATATATATATATATATATATATATATATATATTAAGTAAATATTTCGGTTAGGTTAGGGTATATTTCTGAAAAAAACCGGCAAAGTAACACCAATTTTTTTAAAATGCAAAACCGATCCCGAACCGAAAACCAATTTAACCGAACCGAATTTATATTTCGGTTCGGTTCGATTTTTCGGTTTTTACCATATTCTGCTCACCCCTACTTGTTGCTATGTATGAAATGGCCAATGACAGGAAGCTTCAAAGTAATTTCCTTTATTTATTATATATATATACATACAACAAAAATTCTCAAGAAATGACACCACGAGTGGGGGATTGATGATGCTATATATATAGATCTCAAAATAAACCAATTAAGGCTTGATAATTACATTGCGGACAAAAACTTGTATGAATCAATTCACCTATCTTGATCTATTTCCCTTCAAATTTTCTTCCACGATACATATGATTTGTTTTGATTGTACGTGTAAACAAAATTGTGCATCAATTACACGTGCAACTAATGCATATGACATATCCAACCCTAAACCACGGGTTATTATCAAGGACGGAGCGAGAAAGGGTACAGGGGCACTGGGACCACTTAGATTTTGAAAAATTTTAGGGTATTTTTAGTAATATTATATTTATATAGCATAAAAAAATATTTAATCACATATATATGTTTCAATAAAACTAAGTTGTTGTACTTGAACTTGACAGTGAAACTTTTATTATTGACATGAGTTTAGATGAAAATTTATCTACGGTTACTGGAATAGGAGGTCTTACTCAAAAGATGGTTGCTATAATAAAAATCATATTGTATATTCCTATTTAATTATTTGTTTGTTAAGTCATCACTGATCTTACCCGTTGCCACAACTACAGTAGGAAGAACATTTTCAACAATGTAACTCATCTAGAGTTCACTACTTAACCAAATTGGAGATAAAATTTTGAATTAATAATTGTTTGGTTTTATACATAGAAAAAATATTTCTCAGAAAGTTAGTAAAAAAAATGATCATGCGCGCAATACTTCCAAATCAAGAAGAGTCGAAGAGGAATGTTATTGTTTAATGTCATGTAATTACATTTAAAATTTTGATTATATAAGTATAGGTATTGGTTTATAATTTTATTTTAAACTTTTATTTTCGTACATTTTTATTACTATTAGTTAGAGAAAAAAAATTGGTCTCATAACTTTCTTGTAATCCATTTTTCGTCCTAAAAAAGTTTTAACAATCTAATTTTGGTCACATAACTATCTCAATTATCCAATTTTGGCCCCATTTTTGCTGAAAAAAAGAAAATTTTGTCATTTTCGGTCATGAGCAAGTTACATATCGGTTAAAATTGAGGGTTTCTAAGCTTGTAGTTGACGTGGACGATGACTGTTAAATAAAATTTCATTTTTTCCACAACTTAAGAGGAAATTTTTGTTCTTTCTAATTCTTTAAAAAATGAGTTTTTGTTTAATAGTCAACGTCTATGTTAGCTACGAGCTCGAAAACCCTTAATTTTAATCGATTCGTGACTTGTGCATGATCAAAAATGATAAAATTTTCTATTTTTTGTGAAAATGAGACCAAAATTGGACAATAGAGATAGTTATGAGACTAAAATTAAACAGTTAAACTTTTGGGACGAAAACAGATTACAGAAAAGCTATAGGACCAAAAATCTTTTTTTTCTCCTATTAGTCGGGGCCCCCTGGTCAAAAATCCTGGCTCCGTCACTAATTATCATAACCAATGTACACAGCCTAGTTCAAAAGAAATTAATTAATTGCATGCATAGATTGATACAAAGTCCACTAAAATATCAAACAAAATATACGAAATATACGAAAGAATAACACATTCATAACTATAAAACGAAATATGTGAAACGAGAGTCTGTCTATATATATATATATAAGTCGTAATTCCACTATTTAAGAACGAAATTATTTTTGTTTAAAAATTTTGTAGCTATGTCAATTTTTTATTTTTTAAAGTAGAGAATTAACCATATGATAATAAATTTTGGTGTGAATAAGGTACATATATATATAATTTGATAGCCAAATTATCGAGTATGAGATGTTTCGTGTGGCTTAGCTTTTTGGCTAACCAAACAAGTAAAAAATGTGTATGATTGACAATAAATAAAGAACATAAATAATGTTCTTCAATAAATGCCCAATGGTGAATTTGGGAGAGGTTTGGTAAGTAATTTTCAAATATTTTATTTTGGCTTGAATATCTCTATTTAATGTATGTGATACTACTTAATGCCGAATATCCTAGCTATCAGATCTCCAGAGGGTGGTCGTTGTAGATCGATCGTTAAATGAATGACACCTGGACAAATATCGGGATCCTCGCCTGATACCTCTGAACATTCTTAGAAATAGGTACCTGAAATTGTCATTTCGCCGATTTTCATCGATATCCTTAGCCTTTCAAGGAAGATATCATGCTCCGACTCTCTGACTTGTATACTATTGCATTTAATTTTTATTGTCCTTTCTTATCGACCTCGCCTCCACATGAGTTTCCTCATATTACGACCAAGTGAGGTCGCTTTCAGTCTGGGACGGGTCCTATACCTCGCTACGAATTCATTATTCGGGATGAACAGTTGCAGATCCCGAGTGGAATCCACCACATATATTATCTTGCACAACAATATAATATTTGTACAAGTATATATAATACCATAAGGACTTAATGTTGAGATTGGATTTTACATATAAGAAATCTGATCTCGTAATTAAAATCGTATATATAGTTATATATGGGAATTAAACCAAAATCGTCCCATAACTTTGCACTTTTATTGAAATTATCCCATAATTATCAATTTTTCCAATTTAGTCCCATATGTATTCAATTTGATTCAATTTAGTTCCAAACCGCCGGAGGTTGCTCAAAATTGTCCAAAACGACGTCATTTTGAACACGTGTCTTACATATTACGGTCAAAATTGGGGGCGAGTGTAGGACACGCGTCCAAAACGACGTCGTTTTGGACAATTTTGAGAGACCTCCGGCGGTTTGTGACTAAATTGGATCAAATTGAATACATATGAGACTAAATTGGAAAAATTGATAATTATGGGACCATTTCAATAAATGTGCAAAGTTATGGGACAATTTTGGTTTAAATCCCGTTATATGATTTTGTCTACTGCCTATCACCCCCACTTGCTGCAACGTGTTCACCACCCCTCTCCCTTTTTTAATATTTTTTTTTATTTTCAGTTTTTAGTTTAAAAGTTTAAATTAGTTTTGTAACTTAAATAAACTAATAATTATATATTGAGATACACTTGCATGAGGCCATCTTACGGTGAGACGGGGCATAATTTGGTCATTGACGCTTTAACACTTTGAAAGAATTGATTATGATTTGTGCTAGATTGTATCCCGTTTCATGCATGAGACCATCTCATATGAGTGTTTGTCTTATATATTTATTATATTTTTACATTTGTACTGAATAAAATTTTGATTAAAAAATAATTATGTTAACTAGTTTTGAATAACACATAAAATATTTTTTTCACTTGTTCGATCATTTGCCCAAACGACTATTGTAATTTTTTTTATTTTTTTTTTGAGATTATAGCAATATAAATTTAACACTCACCCATTTTAAAATATTAAACCATCATTCTCAAATTATGATTTGTCTCATCTTGAGACAATTTCACGAAAGAAAGACGAGTAATTTTTTAAATTTTATTTATTTTATCAATATATATTTGTATAATGAATTAAAAAAGATTGTAAAGATAAATGATATATATTTTTTAGACATAAACTCGTATGAAACGGTCTCATACATTAGACGTTGTACAAATTAACACTCACTTTTTTTATGTCTTATCTTATTATAAGATTGTCTCACACAAGTGTGCCTACACTTTTAATTTTGATTTGATTTAACTATTAATTTAATTAAAATATTAAGAAAACTACACTTAAAAAAATTATATTTATCTTTGATGGTCCCGGTGGAAAACCCATTTTGCGCGTGCGGAAGCAAACATTTTAAAAAGCGATGCATATAAAAAAGTGATTCTGATTTTTCTCTTTAAGCTCATGTGTTGTGTTTTCTTTATAATTGAATCGTATGACAATATAAGAGCGAAATATTAAAGAACACAACAAAAGTATAGTGGTTGAGAAAGCTCCTACATCCACTCTCCTTGTTCCTAGGAAATTCCTTCATTTAAAATGGTTTAAGATTTGAGCTTTATTCAATTCAAAAAAACTCAACCTGGACTTATATCTTAGATGTTTAACGAGTTCACACTCCGCCGGGACTTATCACCCTTTAATCAACTACCTCAAAAGTTATCTCTTTACGAGAATGGGTTTAAAATACAAAGCCTCAATCTTGCTTGGGAAAAAAAGTGTTAAGAACATCCTGGGTAGCTTAGGTTGGGTTCTAGAACACTCTTTGAATATATATGTATAAGACTTGTGTTGAAGGGTGAGAATGCTTTAGGTATAACTCTCTTTGGCTTAAAACCTTTATAAAAAAATTAGAATGAAAAATATTTATAATAAAAAGTTGGGGGGGAGCGACAGTTTTACACGTGAATAGCTTGAGACAGCCTCGGAGTTTATCGATTTCAGATTATAAATTTACTCGAGGTTGGTGAGTTCGATTCCTGTCCAATCTCGAGGATAACCAAGGTTAGCATCGAAAAAATAATGATATAAAAAGAAGGATCGAAGTTTTTATGATCGTTTGGCTTAGCTTTTCTTCTCATACGATTTGCCGCAGACTCATCGGTTAATTCGAAATCTAAATCTATTAATTAATCATGGCCTGCGACCTCGTCGATCTCGATCATCTACTTTAAGTGAGTTCCCCCTCAACTTGTTCTTTTCGTTCCCCAACTTGTTTGTTATAGATTAGCTTCAAAAACACAAGTTGATAATGTTTTGGCATAATTCATCAAAACTAAAATATCAACAATCTTTTAATCAAAAAATTTGTTCAAGACAAATGTAAAAGTGTTATAACCATGTAATAATGATTTATTTGAATTATAAAGATAATTTAAATATTAAGAACCAAAAAAATTGAAAAAAATAATAATAAAAAGAGGGGGGAGCGACAGTTTTAAGGTGGGTGGGGCACATCCAACACCCCAAAGATTGATTTAAACCCTTTTTATATACATGAAGAGTTTAGTGTGCGAAATTTGTATAGATGAAAATCTATAAAATTGATTAAATCAACCAACTACAATAAACACTAAATAATTAACCTTAAATTATGACTTATTTGAAAAGGTGAACCATGAACTAGTCGGGTGCCGAAATGAACCATTAATTCAATTTTTGTATTACATTAATCAATTATAAATTTGGTTGAAAATTAAAAATTTTTGAAAAAAAATTTTTGTCTATATATACATACATATGATACACCAAAAAAGGAAAAAAAAAAGGAAAAAAAAAAACCAAGCATTTTGTCTTACAGTCACGGGTATGCTAGCCTCCAGTCAAGGAATGGATAATTGGTCAATTTTGTCTACTTTAATTGGTTGCAGACTTGCAGTATGGGCGATTCGTTTTCAGTTTGAAATTTGAATATGACCGAAACATATATACCAGTTCGACACTGTATATTTCATTTTAAAAAAATATCACATTTGCATGAGACCGTTTTACGGTGAGATGGGATATAACTTATAAGTTGAGCATTAACGCGTGCTTTTAATATTTTAAAAGGAGTAAATGTAATTTGTGCTAAGTTGTATTCCGTCTCATACATGAGACTATTTCGTATGAGTTTTTATCTTATAAAAAGTATTTTGGACAATAAAAATCAATTAAATCCACGCTCATATCAAGTACTACCTCCGTCCCAGATCAGTTTTCAAATGAACTTTTACACATGTTTTTGTGAGTGAATTTTGTATTAGTAATTGAAATGATAAAGTGACTTTTAAGGAGGGGTATAATACATAAGTCCCTCATCCACCATATTCCTCTTTAAAAGTCACTTTATCATTTTAATTATTAATACAAAACTCTTTTGTAAAAATAAGTGTAAAAGTCAACTGTGAAAACTGATTTGGGACGGAGTGAGTACCTTTTAGAGAAGTCTAAATTCGTTGTTTGTTTTTGCAATTCTATATAAATACAAACGAAATATAATGTGTTTTCAGTGGACAAAATCATGTATGTCGACACTGTATATTTCATTATTTAGGAGTATTTTTAAAACAGACCGCTAACTAGTGCAAATATTTTTAAGGGTTAATAACAAATTGCAATATATATTATTGTTTTTTTTATAAATTGCAATCTGTTCTAATTTTTTTAACAAAGTGTAAACCGTATTAATAAAAATTGACAAATTCCAACCTTGACTCATGTTTTTTTAAATATTTTTATTGAATTTCTTCAATTATATGTTTGCTAAAATACTTTTTGACATTGTTGTATATATAACATATCATTGTAATTATATTTAGCCGGAAAATTTCACAAAAAACGAGTTTCGGGTTGAAATCCATTACGTGTTAATAGTACATGTTGAATTTTGTTAAGAAAAATAGTACATATTACAATTTGTAAAAGAACACCAAAGTACATATTGCATATATGTAATTAACCCTATTTTTAAACAACATTCATGTAAATTATAAAACATACGGCGGCCATCACAATAGAAAAACGAAAAAAAAAAGAATGAATTTTAACTGTTTGCACAAATTAATTAAGTTACTGTTAGAGTCATAGTAAATGTTTGAACATATATATTTATTAAATTATAAATGGTCATTTTATGCACGCTTTAATTGTAGTTGTGGGTATGTCCAATTTAAGTGGACTATACACGAATATTACTTCTTCCTGGAAGCTGCTCATACTAGTGCCGTTACTCTAAAATGACGCTTCTCCCCTCCTATTCCTATATATATAACACTGTCCCAAAATCATTCGAATCAATTCATCAAGAAAATGCAAAACTATAATAGTTCGTGGGAACAGGGTTATTATCACCTGCAGCAGGATGCACCGGTTGAAGATCTAAGCTGCACGTTTTATGAAGTATCATAACAATAATCAAGTATTATTGAGAGATGATTACACCAAAAATTTGTTGAATATCCCATCAGCTACAAATATTAATCCAGGTGTAATCAAACCCAATATAATTTATCATCATATAAAGGCCCCATTACTTTACGATTCGGTTCTCCTGATTCATAATAGTAGTATAAATTTATCATCATATAGTAATAGGAGTGTTATGTATAATTCGTTCATGGATGCATACAATTACGTTATATAGTAAATTTTATTTTATATATATGTAACATTTTTTTGTACAAATTTTTAAATTGATTATAAGGGTTGTGATTGTTCCATATTTTGTAATACTTGTGTTATTGTAATGATATAGTCAATTAATCTCCCAGAAAGAGGATTATGTCAAGAACATCAAGTTTTCTTCTCTAGATCTTCAAAAAATGAAAAACAGATGTACATAAAAGAAATCAATTTAAATATATGAACGGAAGATCAATGAAAACACACTCTAGATATATATATATATATATATATATATATATATATATATATATATATATATATATATATATATATATAGCTAGTTAAGAGACTTGGATCATGTGCATTAACGTACGGTTTTATAGTGTATTAATTTGGATCCAATTAATATTCAAATGCATAGCTAAGCACGTACCATGTCTTAATATTTTGACTGGATTATTGATTGTTTAATAAATGACTTAACTACACAATCCATTTTTCTTAAACACAGAAACAATATTACCAAATTCTACTTAAACTATTTGATTGTTAGTTTACACTCAAAAACTTATTTTCTAATTCCTTGTCGAATTCATTAATTGTCAGCGAAAAGTAGCTTGTAATTTGCCGAAGGCGGTGTCCTTTCTTCGCATGCAGCCCCTTTGAATTGTGAGAGATGGTTACAAAATACTCCCTCCATCCCTATATAAATTTTCTGTTACTTTTTGTTCTTTTTGTTTAAAGAGTAATAATAAATAATAAAAATTAAGGGTAGTTGTGGATACGTATTAGGAGAGAGGAAAAAGACATGTGGAATAATGAATGGAGTGGTGAGTGATATTCTTTGTAATGTTGTGTGAAAAGTAAGGATAAAAATTAAGGGTAGTGGAATTACTTTTTCCATTTATAAAAATAAAAAACTTATTGTGGGACGAATAAAAAAAAAAAAAAAAGAGAAATTTATAATAGGAACAGATGGAGTATAATTTTGATAGACAAAAATTTATATGAGACGAAGTACAATCTAGCTAACATGACAAATTAACACTTATTCCTTTAAAAATGTTAAAACATTAATGTTTAAATTATATTATGTGTTGGTCTCACGCGAGCGTGATTCAAATATTTTGCCAGTTTTTTGCTTCAAAACGAGGCTACTCTTAAGATAACAATGAGAACACATGGCAGTGGTTGGCAGGTCTCTATCTTGGTCTTTCAATTAATGTTCAAAGTCAATATTGTTTTTAGTCTTTTTTGACCCTTACCTTACCTTTTAATCCAACAATTACATATATCTTCGTCACTCTTTTTTTTTTTTATCGGACAAAGTTAGATGTTAGTTGTTAATAGTTAGTACACCAAACACCCAAATACTCCACGAAATCGTCAATCCACCTTATAACTCCCATAACTAGACATGCTCACGGTTGTTCGGAACCACGGTTCCAAAATGCAGGAGGAGGGCAGGAATCGAACCGTGGCCAAGGCGGTTCGGTTCGGTTCGGCCGGTTTTATTTTTTTTTTCATATATTTTTTCTTGTGTTTCTTAGTTTTTTGGATTTAAAATTTGAAGGAATGTATAGATAGATCATGAAATTGGACATTGTCATTGTTAATATGAGAATTTAAATTGAAGATTACTTTAATAATTGAACTATTATAAATTAGTAGCTATTACAAAGTAATTGAACTATTACAAATTAGTAATTCTAACTTAAAATAAGCTAGTAATCTACTATTACAAATTAATTGAACTATTACAAATTTACAAATTACAAAGTGAACTATATCGAATTAGTAATTACAATTACAACTTAAAATATTAAACTTTACAAAATAAATTTGGGGGAGGGGGGGATTTAAAGAAATTGGACTTGAGCTTAAATTTAAGAAATAAACTTAGAAATTCTAAGTTTGAAACTTAAAATTAAGTTGCCTACGTATCCAAATAGGAATCAAAGTCCACGTAGTTCTCTTACCTCAAACTTACCTCGTTGATTTGGATCGATTCGATTCTTCATGCATCACTTCCGGTGGTAGTTTCTTCGGAGCTATCTTGATCATCATTATCAATTAATTCTTGACTTCTCTTTTCGGCTCTTACCCAATCATCAAGCAAGATTGGTTTTTCACGTTTTCAACGGTCATATTCGATCTCGTTGCATCCAAAGTGTAGCCTCCCAAACTAAAAGCTTGTTCAACGGCAACGGTTGAGGCGGGAGATGCAAAAATTTCTCTTGCTAGCATTGACAATATTGAATATATATTTTTCATCCTCGACCACCACTTTAGTATATTAAAAGTAGTGTTGTCTTCATCTTCATCAAGCCGAACAAATGTAGAGGATAAATAATGATCAAGTTCGTAATAAGGGTTAGAAGTAGACCTTGAACGTTTTTTAGAACGCTCATCATAAAAACCCGTTAATATATCTTCATATTGACTCATAGAAGTGTCACCACCAAAAGCTTCAAAATCGGGACCACTATATTCTCTAAATAAAGACATTAAAATAACTTTAATCCGATTACCAATCTCTTCCGGATTAGGATATACATCATCTTCACCCATGACCATATGTCTATTAGGAAATAAATAATTATAATACATATTTAACAACATTATTAATCCATCCAATCTTACTCTAGGATCAAACACTTTAGCAACCAAGAATTGATCGGGAATATTTGTAAAATATATTTTCCATTTTTGCATCATAGAGAAAGTAGCACCATTTAATAAAGGATTTGTAATATTTTCATTTAACACATGAGCAACTTTAATACAATAATCAAGCGCTAAATTACTAGTAGGATAATAAACACCGGATAACACTTTTGTGGAATCATTAAAAATTCCCAAAATTTTACACAAAGAAGTGCATGAATCCCAATATTGAGGATATAAACGAATACCACAATTTTCTTGAGTAAAAAATGTACATAAAACGTCTTTATAATCCATAGACTCCTTTAACAATTTATACGTGGAATTCCAACGAGTTGACACATCAAGAGAATTTTTTTTGGGATGCCTATTGTATGTTCTACAAAAAACTTTCCATTTTTTCAATAATTTTGAATGTCTCGACATATAATAAATAACGGATCTAATAGGACCAACTTGTTCTTTCAAAGCATCTAAACCATCTTGAACACATAAATTTAAAATATGACACATACATCTAACATGAAAAAAATTTCCACCAAGATATGGTTGACAAATATTTGTAAGATCTTCAATAGTAGCCGTATTTGCACTAGCATTATCAAAACCAATAGAAAATATTTTTTTAGTAAGAGCATACTCATTTAAAATATCATGCAATTTATCTATAATATTAACGGCATTGTGTTCCGTATCAAAATATCTATAAGCAATCAATCTTTTGTTAAGAGTCCCCGAATCATCAATCCAAGTGCATGTAACTCCTATATAACTATGTTTTTGAAAATTATCACTCCAAATATCCCCGCACATATACAAACTTTAACATTTAAATCGACAAATAGATTAATCAAAGCATATTTATTCTCATAAACAACTTTAGCAACATCACGAGTAGTAGTATGACGTGAAACTTTTTTTGCCGCGAGTTGAAGACCAAGGTTAACAAAATCATTCCAAAAGGGATTATCGGTAAATTGAAAAGGAAGGTGTTGTGTGCACACAAATTTAGCTAACAATTTTCTATATTTCATTTGATCAAATGTAAATAGAGAAGTGAGGTTACTTACTGTTGTGTTCGATATAATTATTCAGTGTTAATCGAACACGTAAGAGAGACACATGTAATATTTATTAAAATAATCATGCCCGATGGACAAGTGTGATCGCCGCTCGCCGACCAAACAAGTTTGTTCGACCAGCTCGCCACTTGTCAACCAAGCGAACATACTCGCCTGTGAAGTAAGTTTTGTTCGCCAGCTTGCCAATTACCAACTAAGGATTGTTCAACCAGACTGACCGAGCAAACAGGTATGTTCGCCAGACCAACCGAGCAAAATGATCCTGAAAAGAACATGACAAAGTCAGTCAAACTGATCAGATCAGGGAAGAAGAAATCAGATAGCCTGAGTCAAGTGACCTCAGGATCAGTATGCTCGATGATCAGATATCCTGAGGGCTCAGACATCCTGAAGGCTCAGACAAACCTGAGGGGTCAGTATGATCGATGATCAGATATCCTGAGGGCTCAGACATCCTGAAGGCTCAGACGAACTTGAGGGGTCAGTATGCTCGATGATCGATATCCCCGAGGGCTCGTGACATCCCGGAAGGCTCAGACAAACCCGAGGGGGGTCGATGATGCCGGAGGATGATTGTCCGAGGGTCAAACCCGAGGGGTCAGTATGCTCGATGATCAGATATCCTGAGGGCTCAAACATCCTGAAGGCTCAGACAAACCTGAGGGGTCAGTATGCTCGATACTCAGATATCCTGAGGACTCACCAACCCGAAAACGCAGCATTTAACAGAGAAGGAAGAAATTTAAGCCTGCATTTAATAAAGCGAAGAAAAAGACAAAGCCTGACTAACAGAGAAGGAAAGACGGGTTCCTGCATTTAACAGAGGAGGAGGACACGCCGCCTTCAAGGCGAAAGCAGACAAAGAAGAACCAAAGCTTTTGGTTTACAAACAACGTTTTCGGTGCAAGCAAAAGCAACCTATCGGGAGCGAGCACGCATACATGTTTAACAGAGGTCCCAAGAGTGGAGAGAGAGAAGAATGTGTTTTCGCCCACTAGGCGAGCATGTAATCAAGGCCGTGGTGTTTGGTTCAGGCCACACCCAATGAACGGCCACAAGGGCCGAGCCTCATGAAAGCGAATAACCACCCGCGAAAGCACAAGAATCGGGTCACCCACGACGCCACCATCACCAACGGATGACAAGTCTAATACTTCTCGAGCAAGTAAAGATAAATGTCAACCAAAGAAGCACAAACAGAAAACGTGGCAACACCATATAGATTCGTGCATGTTAAGAAATCGCCAGCTCGTGCTAGCCAGGACACGACCAGCTTATCCAAATCCAATAAATAGAAGAAAAAACAACAAGAGACAGGTTACAAAAAATTTCCCAGAGGGAGAGAGGTTCACGAATAAGGTTCAGAAATTCCCAGAGAGGTGAGATTCAGAAAAAATTGAGAGTTCTTCCATACAAAACCCTAGCACTCATATACCAACTCTCCAAATCATCTTCATCCATAGCGATTCATCTTCATGAGATGTATCATATATTGTACGTGTAAAACTCGCAATACTACATCCCTGGCTTGGAACGCCCCCAGAGTAGTCATTTCTTGATGAACTGGGTCAACAAATTCTTCTTATTTACAGTTTATTTTACACGTGCATATTTTGTTTGTGAGTTGTCACTGAATTAGCCACATAATATTCTCCAAATAAAACGACTCACAACAACTGGCGCTAGAAGGAGGGTAGCGAACAAACCAACCCATACACAATCCCGTAGTTAACCGAGGGAAAAAAAGAAATATAATGCCTCAATCTAGGAACAGGAAGAGAGAGAGAGAGGACGAAAGCCGACCCTCACGGCCGAAAAGAGGCTCGGCCTTGACAAATTTCAAAAAAAAAATCACCAGAGAAACCATCAATCTTGAAGATATCACCAATGATCCGACGACCATAACAAAGGCCATCACTTTCTTCTTTGCGAAAGCACGTAAAGAGAGGCCGAAAAGAGTTAGCCAAGTTGCAAATTCAAGATGATGGTGATCGACGCTCGCATACACCTGATAGCGAGCAAGTTAAAGAGAAAGCTGCACCAAAGGGGACCGACAAAAAGGTCGATGATATGTCGGACGACGAGCAGCCTCAAAGGTCCAGACAATCGGTGTTTGGACGTTTGAGGCTCTCTGTTAAAGATCAAATCGGCGATCATAGGCGTCGGATTCCCTGGAAGGAACAGCCGACGAACATGCCGGCTCTTTCAGCTCCTCATGATCACCCACATCCCGAAAGACATCAGAAAAAACAAGAATCGTCTGGAACTAAATTATCTATCCGTCATCGATTGGGTAGTCAAGGACAAGCATGGAAAGGGGGACTGCCCCATCACGAGCATGACCCTCTGGGTCCTCATGATGGGACACAGCCCCGATCCAAATATGTTAGTTCCACGAAACTTGCAGAAATGCAAAAAGCAATCGAGGGCTTACAGGCCGACCTGGCCGCGACGAAAGGACTCCCTCGGGCGAGCACACTGTCGTGCTCGCCACTAACACCGGTGATCATGGCAGCTGAAGTACAAGAAAAAGTAGTAAAAAACCGACCACCAATCCCTATATTCGGTGCTGAGTCTGGCCCACATGTTCACCTCAGCAAATATTCGGATTATATGATCACAATGGGTGCCACTGATGCAACGCAATGCCGATCATTCCCCATGACTTTGGGTGATCGAGCACATAGGTGGTTTTCTACTTTGCCCGCCGCATCCATCACGTCTTTTGCCCAGTTGGGACGGAAATTCCTGTCCCATTTCTCATCTATGTGTGCTCGCCAGGCCCCGAAACAACGGTTAGCACATTTTTCCCAACTCAAGGGAGAGTCAGATCGGGCATACGTGGAAAGGTTCGATAAATGTTTGTATGATGGGGCTCCCGTCGAAGAGGATGCCAAGATCCTCACGGTGGTCAGAGGCCTGACTCTGAATTCGGACATGTGGAAGGCCATGCATCAAGAATGGCCAAACACATATGCCGAATTCCGTGAGCGAGCAGCCAAGATCATAACAATGCAAGATCTGCTCGCCCAATCACAAGCAGGCCAAGACGTGGCGACCAGGAAGGTGATCGCCGAAAAGAAACCAACAGGCGAAGGGGGTACAAACCACCAGGATCTTTCAAACCATTTGAAGCAGGGGCCGAAGCAAGTGCACTTCAGAGTATTCTCGGGGTCTCGGCTGAGACAGTATATAACCAGATCAAGGATCGTGACATGTTGCAAAAATCCCGACGTATTTTCAGGGATAAAACTCATCTAAATCCTTCCAAGTTCTGCTCGTTCCATGAGTTTATCGGGCACAATACAGACGAGTGTCGCAACCTCATGCACCAGCTCTGGAAATTATACGAGGAAAATCGTCTTGCTTAGTATATTGAGAAGCCGGCGAACAGAGAAACCTGGCGCGAGAGGTCGAGCGATCAGAAAAGAAAGCGTAAGGCGGAAGAGGAGTCCGACAGCGATCAAGAGGAATTCCGCCGACAGTTGAACTTACCAAAGAAAGGGGCCCCAACCACGAACAAAGGAAGGGAGGGGCAAGAAATTAACATGATCCGTCCGAACCATGGCCTTGGGTGGGGGTTGCTATCAAGTGCCTTCCCTATCAAACAGACGAGCACATCAGGTGAATGTGGCGAGCATAATCACCCCCCACAATGACTCTCTAACCATCATCAGCGCTCATTTTCTCAATTTGAAGGTGTGTCGCCTCCTGGTCAACACCGGAGCATATGCGAACATTCTGTTCGTAAACACTCTGCACCAAATGGAGAAGCAAGTTGAGGATCTATGTATGTATATAGAACTATGTAAACACACCATCATGGGTTTCGGGGGATCTATAACCCAGCCCTATGATCTGATCAGGTTAGGAGTCAACTTTAGACCCGGAGATTCGACGAACTAGAATGCTAGATTTTGTAATCGTCGATTCTCCATCTACCAATAACGGGTTCTTAGGTCGTTCGTTCATCCAGGAATTTAAGGCATCTTGTTCAACTTATTACTATTGTCTTAAATTTCCTATTTTTGATGGAACGTGCAGTATAAAGGACGATCAGGAAAAAGCTCGGGATCACTTACTATTGTGCATACCAGAAAGATAAAATGTTGTCAGCTTGGTAGAACCAATATGGGAAGTCGGAGATTTAAGCCAACGAACGAATGCTTCATTCCGGGTGGACATAACTCCCCGGGCGAGCAAGGAGCTCGAGGCAACCAGACAGGTACCCGATCCCATGAGTATACATCTGCCCAAGAACAATCTGAATGCGGGTTACCAGACTTAGAACCTCGCATAGGATTCGACCCTATGGAGGTCGAAGATGAGCACCGGAGGTCGAACATAGATCCCCGGTGGAAACAAAAGAAAAGACGAGCAACACTTGTTGAGCAGCTAGAATCCGTCATTGGCGACCCGGACAGACCAGAATTAGAATTTTTTGTTGGTTCAGAAATACTGGAACCATTCTGAACAGAAGTGATTACATATTTTCGAGCGCCCAAGTCTGTGTTCGCTTGATCACGAGCAGATGGTCAGAAAACCTTTGTTCGCTCGAGATAAGTAGACCGACCACAAAAGCCGAGCAAGGGGTGTCGAATACATAACCAGAAGGACCTTTGCTCGACTGGCAAAAGGAAAAGACATCAAGGCATCAATAAGGTTTATACATGAGTGTAAATTTGTAAGCAAGTCTTGTTTACAAAAAAGGAGTTTTAACAAGTGTGGATAAGAGCCTCAAAGATTAAAAACATCATGCGTGGTGTTTTATTCCTTTATCTAGTTTGTTTGGCCATATGCCCAATCTGGTCGCACCGCAATAAGACGACCAGAATCCAACAAGAATTGGACAGAGCAGAGTTTGTGTTTGCTTGGCGAAAGAACGTGTACTTACCATGCTCGCTACAAAGCACGAATTGAGTACATAGGTCGCACCATAAATAAGACGACCAGAGCAGAAGCGATAGCCCGTTACGTAAGCCGATTGAGAACGATGGGTTGCACCTACGTAAGCCAACCTTCATGATTGCACCTAACGTAAGCCAATCATAAACCGAAGTCAAGTCAAACACAGACACATCCGATTGTTCGATTCTTATACGGAAAAACTGTTGGGATTATACTGAAAAGTATGCTTTTTACTTTGTATAATCAAAACTGAATTTTCAGACTTATTTACTGAAATAAATTTTTTATCACTGATGCTTTAAATATGATTGAATGTTACATATATTTATTTGATAATCAATAATTCAATAATTAAATGACGTGTTACATTGTAGTTAATTTAGTGATACCGAGATCACGAAGATTAAATTAACGATCCCTTGTAACTAAAAGTACGTCATTCACGACCTAGATGGAAATGAACAACCCATCGCGAAAGGTTGAGGTGTAAGGCTCAGATTGGTTTGTCTTGACCAAGAGATTACACTAGTGCATGACTGATGCACTGAATAAGACCTCCGAGGAGGATAAATTCTTGAAATCGAACAAGGAAGAATTAGACCTCGGTGGTTCGTTGTTTCTTAACCTTCGTCCCTTAAATAGGATCACGTGGGATTGGTAACTATTGCTTTGACTTATCATGGGTAGCTTAATCGAGAGAGATTCAATACTTTTTATCTTGGGCAATATTATTGGTCACATGTGATTGCTAAGATTTAATCTGAAGAAACGTGTGCAAGTACGCTTGTTCGATTTGCCCCTTGGGAGGTTCATAAGCTTTATCATACCAAATCTTGCAAGTGAAATTAGTTTCCGGTATGGATAATAATGTTGAACCGTTCCTTGACCAAGGACGAAAGATATTAATTAACGGAAAGCTATTTCAGTGGCTTGAATTAATTAATGGGCTAGATAATCTTAAACACGGGAAATAATGACCGGGAGCCATATTGACTGTAATATGGGTTAAGATGGATAGTGCAATATTAATTATGTAGTGGGATTAATTAATATTTATGGGCTTGAATTATATTGTGGCTCAATATTAGATATTCAAGGTCCATTAGAAGGTCCAATCTTAATTCTCCTAAAGGCCCCCTGAGTAGCCCAACATATAGTCCATTAACTGAAAAGGTGATTAAAATAAAATAAATATTGTTGCTTATTTTTCCTTGAGATTTTCGAAAATTATGGATGAAGTTGGGAGAAAGATTTTCTTTGAATTTTGTTATGGAATGAAGATATGTATTCTTGGAATACAAGATTATCTCATTAAATTCAAGAAATCTCCCACATGGTTTATCCATATGTATTTTTCGAAAAAGATGAAAATATAGGGCAAAAAAGATTTTCTTGATTTTCTTGAAAAGATATTATGGAAGATATGTATTTCTTGAAATGCAAGAATATCTCATAAATTCAAGAAGATCCAAATCTTGGAATCTTGCAATGCCATATTTTCGAAAATTACCATAGCAAATAGAGGAGGTGGGATTTTGTGGAATATTTTAATTATGGGAAAAAAATATAGGAGATATATTCAAGATTTCTTGGTGATCAAGAAAAGTCTTTTCCCACATTTTTTTTCTACTGAAAAAATCGACCACCTCTCACCTATAAATAGGGGATGATTCTTTCATTCTCAATACAATTCCATGTGCTGGAAAAATTAGCAAATCTACGAAAGTGGTGCAACAAAGTTTATTTTTTTTCCTTTTGTTAATTGTTCGCGAGTATCCTTCCACCGGATTGTCGAGCAAGGGCTAAGGGAATACTTGGGAAGTCCTTTTGGTTAGTCCGTCCAACCGAATTCACTGCCATCCCGAGAGGTACGTTCACGTAAACCCGTAGATTCCGCATGCGTAGGTTTTACGTGGCTTATTATATGCATGATATGTTGTTGCAATTATTATTTGAATTAATATAGGATTAATTCATGCTAGTAATAATTAATGAATTAAATTTGTATTTAAATATTCACCCCGAATAGATCTGTGCAACTCATTCCCCAACAAAAACAGGCGTTAACGACCAAACATACAAGATCAAGGACATTTATTATGTTCGAATTCATGCAGAAGAAAAGAGGCATAAACTAGAAAGCAACAAAGCAAACATCAAGCAACACAAGCATCAATGAATCATCAGCAACAACATTCATCCTCAACGATCAGGTTAGAGGAAACAGTTCAATATGCAATTCAACCATTCAGTTTTGAATTGTTCGAACAAGATAGAAGAAAGCAAAAATTACACAAGTATAGAAGAGACTGTTCGAGCAAAAAATGAAGAAGACAAAAATTACACAACATCTGTTCGGCAAAGCAAAAATTATACTAAGGAACAAATTCATTGTTGGGGGTGGGCGGAAGCGAGATATCGAACAAATCATGCTCGGCCCCCTCAGGAATAGTTCCTCCAGCATGGTCAGGTCCAGTCTACTCGCCAAGAAGTACACTTTGCTCGGTCACAGGAGGTCCCCTTTGTTCGTCCCGCACCTGATCGAACCCGGACTCGACTCGGAGAGTTTGATCGGCAACATCAGCAATGTTAGCATCCGAGCCATCTTCCTCATCCAAGATAGGATCATCAATCTCGATCCCTTCAGGAAGATTGGAGAAATCACACAGATCGTTCAAGTCAGACATCGGAAGGTTGCGATCTGGGGGGTTGTCAATCAGGTACTGCTGAAAACTGGATATGAGCGGGGTAATTTGTTCGCCAGTGAGCATTGGCGAGCAGACCGGATAGCGTCAGCAAAGGCACATATGTAGGAGAAGTTAGACATGGAATCAACATATTCTTCATTGTGCAGCCTTGAATTTTCGAGACCCAAACGAGTGTTGGTCTCTTCAGCAATGATGAGTTGTTGGCCGAGCACATTCTTCTCACTTTCCATGGACTCGACGTCAGTTCGGAGTCTACGAAGCTCGACATTCATCTCACCCTGAGCTCTCCGTATGCTGACCACCTCCTCCTGAGAATGATTTAGCTCCTCCCTTGCCTGACGAGCAACTTCCTGAGCCTGACGAGCATCCTCTTGAGCCTGGCGAGCATCCTCCTGAGCTTTATGAGCATCCTCTTGAGCCGAGGATATCTGTCCCTGAGCCAACCTCAATTCATCCTGAGTTTTGCTCAGCTCGTTCACCTTTTCTTCAAAACATCTGATCAGAGCCAAGTAGTTGGCATGAAGATTGGCGGACTCAGCATAAGCTTTCTCAAGGACGACCATAGATTGGCCCTGGAGTACTAGGCCAAGTCGCATGTTTTCCAGAGGAGTTGGACCCGTGGTGGCCTCTTCAAGCTCAGTGGTCCATGCTCGAACGGGGGTCTGACACGCCTTTTGAACATGCTCGGGAATGCCAGGAACCTTGCGAACACTTGGCGAGCAGTAGTAGTTTTTCAAATTGGGCATCAAGGGCGCCAACCTGCTCAACCTACACATACACCCGAGCAAACAAACATGACAAAGCGAACAAAATTAATGAAATAGGAAACAAAGCGAACAAAATGTACCTGCTCGCCCGAGCCGGATCCCATCCCAAAAATGATTTATCTTCAGGGGACCGGAGCTCAGGGTTCAAAGGGGTCCAAGATCGGGGTCCAGCAGGAGGTGTAGAAGATGTGCCAACCTCCATTTCAACTATCTGCGCGAACGGACCGACCACAGCGACGGCCATTCTTATCGCTTCGGCAGTAGGGGTCTGGGTCACCCTAACAGCATCAGTGCTCGTCTGAGCCTATTCGCTTGGCGCGCTCATCTGAGCTTGTTCGCTTGGCCCCTATTCGCCGACTTCCGTCCTTGGTCTTTTTGGCGACGGAGTCTGTTCGCTCGTCCCCTGCTCGGCCGAATGAGTAGTCCTTTTCGGTCAGCTCGATTCCCCAGGGCCAGACGCAGATGCTCGGCTCACCCTGCTCGCTTCTCCCCGATTTGCTCGCTGAGCCTCCCGCTCGGCTTGAATTCTAGCGAGCTCCTGAGGTTTTTTTCTTCGAGCCATCTCGGTATGTTCGGACGTACTCACGGCAACAGTAACAGCAGGGAAAGCTATAAGAAAAACAATTCATTATGTAAGAAAGGGAAACAGCGAGCAAAAGGTACAAAATTTATGCAAATGTAAGAGGCAATCCTTACCAGCGGGATTAATAGCTACAAGATGGTGAGGGGGCACGAACAAGCCTCCTTTCTTCCTTTGTTCGGTGGTATTCAGGGTCTTCACAGATCGTTCCGAGTGAGACTCGAGATCAATTTGCCAAACGCTGCTAAAATAGCCGTCGTTGGTCTCTTTATCCGTCGCAGCTAGAATTCCTGAAATAAAGAGTAAGTTAAAATCAGTTCAAACTGAAGAACAAAAGACACAAAAATACTTACTGCGATAAACCCCAAAATCAGTGGGGATGTCCAAACGAGCATCTGGTTCGCTTCCAGAATCCGGGCTCTTCCAATCGCCCCCAACGAACCAGAATTTCTCCTTCCAATCACTGATTTTGTTCGGCACATCCTCAATGATTTTGCACTTGGCATTGCTTGCATAAATAGCCATCCATGTTCGCCCTTCGGACGGGTCAAATGCACTAATCGAGCAAGTTCAGCTGCTGAGGGATAATATCTAGGCTTCATTTTGCCGAACAAAGTCAGGAAGCTCATAATCATGTGCCACCCATTCGGCTTCAACTGCGTGATGGTGATGTTCCATTCAACGAGCAAACGAGTGATAGCCGGATGGAGTGGGAATCGAAGGCCGGCTTCCATTGTGTCCAAATTCACGGCAACACAACCCTCAGGGGGCTGGTCTGCTCACTCATCAGGACCCGGTGCCCAGAAAAAGACATCTTTGGGGATTTCGTAGTTTCTATACAATTGAGCGAGCATATCTACATCAATTATGCTCGCGATCTTGCTCGCTGGGTACTCATTCTCAATTCTAATTCTATGAGGTTGCTCGGGCCAGTCAAAACTATAACGAGCATTATACTCGTTATATGTTGGGCTATGAGGGACACCAACAGGGATATCAAGTTCAGTATTTTGCTCGCCGCCTAACCCCCTGTTCGACTCAGTCACATTCTCAACTACCAAAATTTCCTCCCTCACATTATCATCACCCCTATTTACAACCCTAGACCTAATTTGGGGTTGGGGCAAATAATCCTCATCTGAATCATCCAAGAAATCACTACGGGCTAAGTCCCTATCTAATTCGTTTAGGGCATCATCAGAATCGGAGGAAAGAACGGCAAACGGCTGCCGAATTTGCCAATGAGACCCTGATCCCGAAACATTCATCTCCGACGCGTTAGCGTCGCTACGAGGGATTGTACCGAAAGAGGGGGAGGAAAAACTATGATGATCCGATTCTATTGAGGCGAAAGAGTTTGAACGAGAAGCCATAATCGAAATAAAAGAGAGTATGCAATGATTACCTGAATAAAATCCTTCGCCGGAATGATGAAGCCCTTGCCGGGAGTTTCAGAAAAGAAAGGGAATTAAAGCAAGAAGAAGAAGTAAAGAAAGAAAGGGCACTGAGGCGACAAAAATAGGTATTTATAGATACCGGGTTCAATTTTAAAAATCTGGCACAGAATACAAAACGACATCTACAAAGGCCTAATCAGATTATAACAGCCGGGCCCCATGATAAATACAAAGAGACTCGGCTGGGGGTATGGTTGTGTTCGATATAATTATTCAGTGTTAATCGAACACGTAAGAGAGACACGTGTAATATTTATTAAAATAATCATGCCCGATGGACAAAGTGTAACAAATGGCGTCGCCGACCAAACAAGTTTGTTCGACCAGCTCGCCACTTGTCAACCAAGCGAACATACTCGCCTGTGAAGTAAGTTTTGTTCGCCAGCTTGCCAATTACCAACTAAGGATTGTTCAACCAGACTGACCGAGCAAACAGGTATGTTCGCCAGACCAACCGAGCAAAATGATCCTGAAAAGAACATGACAAAGTCAGTCAAACTGATCAGATCAGGGAAGAAAAAAAAATCGATACCGAGTCAAGTGACCTCGTGGTCAAGATCTTTCGATGATCGATATCCCGAGGGCTCAGACATCCCAAGGCTCGAGATAAAACTCGAGGGGTCAAGATGCTCGATGATCAGATATCCTGAGGGCTCAGACATCCCAAGGCTCGGATAAAACCCGAGGGGGTCAAGATGCTCGATGATCGATATCCCGAGGGCTCGAGACATCCAAGGCTCAGACAAAATCCGAGGGTCAAGATGCCGATACATCAGATATACCGAGGACTCGGTCAACCTAAAAACCTGCATAAACAGAGAAGAAAAGACGAAGCCTGCATTTAACAAAGTGAAGGAAAGACAAAGCCTGCATTTAATAGAGAAGGAAAGACGGCCTGCATTTACGAGAGAAGGAAAGACGAAGCCCGGATGAACAGAGAAGGAGAGACGAAACTCAGACGAACAGAGGAGGGAGGACACGCTCGCCTCCGAAGGCGAGTAGACAGCAAGAACCAAAGCTTTTGGTTTACAACAATGTTTTCCAGGCAAGCAAAGCAACCTATCGGGGAGCGAGCACGCATACATGTTTAACAGAGGTCCGGAAGAGTGGAGAGAAGAAGAATGTGGGGCGAGCATAGAATCAAGGCCGTGGTGTTTGGTTTGCGGCCACACCCAATGAACGACCACAAGGGCCGAGCCTCATGAGTGCGAATAACCACCCGGCGAGCACAAGAATCGGGTCACCCACGACGCCACCATCACCACCTGGATGACAAGTCGAATACTTCTCGAGCAAGTAAAGACAAATGTCAACCAAAGAAGCACAAACAGAAAACGTGACAACACCACATAGATTCGTGCATGTTAAGAAATCGCCAGCTCGTGCTAGCCAGGACACGACCAGCTTATCCAAATTCAATAAATAGAAGAAAAAAAAACAAGAGACAGGTTACAAAAAATTTCCCAGAGGGAGAGAGGTTCACGAATAAGGTTCAGAAATTCCCAGAGAGGTGAGATTCAGAAAAATTCGAGAGTTCATCCATACAAAACCCTAGCACTCATATACCAACTCTCCAAATCATCTTCATCCATAACGATTCATCTTCATGAGATGTATCATATATTGTACGTGTAAAACTCGCAATACTACATCCCTGGCTTGGAACGCCCCCAGAGTAGTCATTTCTTGACGAACTGGGTCAACAAATTCTTCTTATTTACAGTTTATTTTACACGTGCATATTTTGTTTGTGAGTTGTCACTGAATTAGCCACATAATATTCTCCAAATAAAATGACTCGCAACACTTACCTCGCCTTGAACTCCACCACCGCCACCGGTTGACGTAAATCCACGAAGTTGTGCTTGGTTTGAACTAATTCCAACTCTATCCGGGTGAATTTTTTTCAAATGCTTCTCGAATGTCCCATATCCCCCTCCTTTGACAAAAGAATATATTTTCTCACAATAGTTGCAATGAACTTTAATAATACCATCCTCGTTGATCACTTTATTAAAGTGACGTGCAAAAATATCCGACTTAAGTTGAGCTCGACTTGGAGTTGGGGTTGGAGTTGGCTCGGCATTGGAGTCGGTTGGGTGGTTTTGACTTTCTTGAGTAGGACGTCTTGGACCTCGTGGTATAGCATCATCTTCAAGAGGATTCTCATAACCGGGACCAAGTGTGGCCTCAATATCATCTAAACTCCACTCGATCGGTGCCGGTGGCGGTGGTTGTGGAAGACGAGCGGAAGAGGTGGAAGAAGCTTTTCTTTTACCCTTACCCTTGTTGCTTTGATGGCTTGCCATAATATGTAAGTGTATATGTAAATAATATATAGTGTAGTGTAATATACTAATATGTAGTATAGTAGTATAGTGTAATATATAGTGTATATAATATATAGTGTAGTATAATATGTAGTTTAGTGTAATATACTAATATATAAATTATAGTGTAGTGTAGTGTATGTAATATGTAAGTAATGTAAATAATATGTAAATAATAAACTTTGAGAATTGAGTGAGAGTTGAGAGAGATGAGAAGAAAGTAATGAGTTGAATCACTTTGGGGTGAATTTTGGAGTGGAGTGAGGTGGTATTTATAGATGAAATCTTGAAAAAAAAAAACGGTCGAAAACCGTCGGTTCGAACCGGAACTGGCGGTTCCAGTAACGACTATTTAATCTCAGTCGTTGGATCTCAACGGCTCTTTAATCTGGGCCGTTGGATCTCAACAGCCAGAATTTTCAAATTGGAGGCGGTTTCCGGTTCGAACCGGCAGTTTCGACGAATAACCGCCGGTTCTGGTTCGAACCGACGGTTCCCAGTTCTGGTTTTGCTAGAACCGGAACCGAACCGTGGGTTTTACGGTTTCGGTTCGGTTCCGGAACCGCGGAACCGGCGGTTCCAAAACCGGTGGTTCCGGTTTGAACCGACGGTTCCGGTTCGGTTTGAGCATGTCTACCCATAACTCCAATTTGTTCCCAGAGGGAATCGAACCTGGGTCTCTCACTTAAATGAGGAGCCCAGTGGCCAGGTGGGCTAAGCCACCTGGTTATCTTCGTCACTCCTTATTTTATTCATATCCTTCATTCTTTTATTTGCAATAGTCGTCACTCGTCACTCCCCTTTAGAGCATTCCCAACAGTTAACACTACACTAGCGCGACTTCGTGCTAATGTAGCGTAATAGTTCGCGCTATATTCGATTTTGTCTCCAACCGTTGACGCTATATTTTACACTACATATATTATTTTTAATTTTTATTAAATTAAATTATACAATTTAAACTTAATTAGTACATTATACAATTCTAAACTTAATAAATATTATACTCTTATTATCAAATATAATTATTTTTTATTACATATTTATGTATATAAAAAAGACAAAATTTATAAAAATGACATTAAATTAAATTTCATGATAAAATACAAACCATACATATTAAAAACATAACAACAACACTTCAAAGATAAAACAAATACACACGATACAAGAAATTGAATAAAACACGATAACATTTTTTTGGTTAAGAATCATGATTCATATTTTAATGTATTTTGTGTGATTTAATTATGAATTATGTATTTTGTTTTAGCATTTTATGTATTTTAATGTATTTGTGTGATTTAATTATGAACTATGTAATTTATTTTGTGATTTATGTATTTTTAATTTATTGTATTTTGTGTGTTTTAATTATTTATCTAGAATTTTATTATTTAGTTTAAAATAATTTTACATTGTATAAATATAATAAATAATAATTTTCATAAATAATAATAATGAAAAGAAAAAAAATGATAAAATGTAAATTGTATTAAAAATAAATGAAAACAAAAAAGAAAAGATGTAGTGTGATGAATAGTACCACTCTACATGTAGTGCTGAATCTCGCACTACATTAATACAGCACTACAATGTGGCGCGCTGTTGGAGCACCATCTTGCGCTACATGTAGTGCTAGCGCAAGATGTGGTGCTCCATTGGGAATGCCCTTAAGGTAGCTCCACTCTACGAATTTCAATCTTATAATTTATTTTATCCGTACATAAAATGTAACACCATATTAGTATGTATAATCAGAGGAGGATCTTGGGGGCAAGTGGGGGCAGCTTTTTGAAAAATATGTATATATATGTGTTTACATATATATAGTTATATTAATATATGTATTTTTCTTTTTTGTTTGGATTTATATGTATTCATAAGTATAGTTACATCAATATTTAAGTGTTGATACATATTAGTTAGACTTAAAATACGAATTTAATGTACTCTCGCCCCCCAAAGTTTAAATCCTGGATCCGCCACTGCGTATAATATTGATAAAACATAACATATGCCTATTGAAAAATGGTTGGAACAAGTAATATAATATTCATATCTAAAATCATTAATATATGATACTATCACCTGAAATAAAATTATCTTTACATATATTTAGAAGAAAAAAACCATCATAAAAAGAATACCAAAGAACAAAATATTTTTTTTCAAAAAAAAAAAGAAGAAGAAAATAAATAGAAAATTAAATGTCAAATCCAAAAGTATTAAAAAAAGAAGTATGTCACCGACGAAACTTGTTCATATAATATGAAATTTATACTATTACACTTATATATAGACTAGTATCATAATATTAAATGCTATGTATATAAAAATAATGATATTAATTTCATATTATGAACAAATTTCACAAGAAAGTCTTGTTTAAAAGAAGAGTTAAAACAAACAAATTAATAAACATACACGTTATATAATATTAGAGTGCTTTTGAATACCAATCAATAATGTCATGTACAAAAAAGTGGTCGAGATGTGACCTGGAATTCAACGGGGATTCGTACGTTGAATGTTGAAAATTCTTCGAGCTTTGACTGCAGGAACCTCGCCAATTTCCATATAGGTACCTAAAAAACACGCTGGAGGGGGCTACTCAAGTCAGGTATCACTCTTAGTCTCAGCTGAATTTGTATCAAATAACTCAATTCAAAGTATTCAAGTGTAAGTAAATAAAATTATGTGCTTATGTGTTCTCGTGTTACCTGAAAGAGATATTTAAATCCCTCCTGAAGGAGGTTACCATTTTTCCCCTCTCAATCCACCTTCTTGTCGTGCCTTGTCATTCCTCCCCTCTCTTCACGTGGATCGTCATTCTGAGTCCTTGATCATAATCCAACGCTCCCGTCTTTTCCGGACCCTCCAGCTTCTTGCTTATAATCCCCTGAAGATCGGAACTGCCCTCTTCAGCCCACTACTCAACTCTCGCGGATTAAGGCCTTCCAGCCGTTGATCTCATTCCATTCACGGTTCTGATTATCCCTTGCCTCTATAAACAATCATCCACTAATCCCACTAAAAGCACTCCCTAAACTAAAATCCCCCCTCTTGGGCCAGCTCTCCTGGGCTCAATCTGCTTAAATTCATATTCCAAACTTGGTCTAGTCCCTTGGAACTTTAATCTCTGGGCCCAAGTTATCTCCCTAGAGCCCGTCTTCTAGGCCTTCCTTCCTCGATCCATAGGGCCTTGCTCTCCTCTCGTTAGCTAGAGATTCCCCCAGTCCACTCGGACATCAGGATCCTTGGTCTTCTAACTAGACCCAAGCCCTTTCTCTACTACCTCGGCCCACTCAACCACTCCTCTGCCCACTTAAGGTATGGTCAATGCTTCACGTGTCCTTTTTCCATTGGATGATGTAAATATTCCCCATCAAATGTATAGTGATTTGGGTTAGAGAATTAAACAAATGAATTGATTTGAGGTATATTATTGAGGCCCCTTCTAGGCTAAGTCTTGTATACATTCAAGTGCACCGTGCACTTATAGTGCATTTTAGAATCTCGTATAATTTATTATACCGAAAGATGTAACTTGTTTGTTTTGAAATTAACGGGTAATTATTTTTTTTCATATTAATAATTGCACGATTCAATATAAATAAGTTGCATCTTTCAGTATAACAAATTGCATGGTTCTAAAATGTAATATGAATGCACGACTTAGATGAATATGAGACCCACTCCTCTTTCTAAACTATTAATTATATATACACATATATAAGGTTGTTTTACCATATCCTGGTCAATGACACGCTGACATCAGATATTGAGATACTCCCACTATTAAATATTATTGGAGATTAAATGAAATGGAATAGATAATCCAGCCCCTTACAATACTTAATTAATTTCAAGGAGTTATTTATAATAAAATGCGCAAGCGTAACCTAATGTACTACTACTCAATCAAAATGTCAATCGTTATCATGAAAGTCAACACTAGAAAAAGACTTGGTAACTTCATAAGTGTGTAACAATTAATTTATAATTCCAGATTTTATATTATTCTATTGGGCGAGTCTCTTGACTGAGGATTGCGTTCACATTTAATTCCACATTTTATCACTACAGATACCGCTGCCTCCTCGTAATCATCAACATATATTTTGTTATCATTTAATTTATTTTTTATTAATTTGCTATCATTTAAGATAATAAGTTTGAATTGATCATCATCTTCTTAAAAATAAATTACATAAATAGGTATCAAGACATAAACATGCAACTAATTTTGCCCCATAAAAAAAAATAAAAAAATAGTTAATTAGTTAGCTGAAGATCAAGTGTACTCCTGAAAACAAATAACTACAAATATATATGTTTAGTATTGTATAAATAATATTATCTTCAGTTATACATATGTGTGTGACGAGTTTGTTCAAAAAATGAAATGGTTTAGTAAATATTGTTGTACTACTTTAAGATTACATTTACATACATAGCTAGCTTGTTTATTCTGAATAAGAAATGTCGACTAACTATATTGATTGGTCTATATATATTCAAATTAATATTCTTTTGCACCACGGGAGTATACTGCATTAAAGATCAAAATCAAATTGAATAAAGAGACAAGAGAAAAATCAAACTAATTATGTCGATCTTGAACGGTTAGAAATCGACACGGAGCAGGTGTGATCTGGTCCTAATTAAGTGCAAGAATATGTAACAGATATGTACGTATATGTACGTGTATATATATATATAGTAAACAATAACAACATGAGATATGTAAAGTTCTATATATCTTGCAACACTTAATTAAGATTTTGAAAATTATAGAAACATTTTATATTATGGACCATTACAAGAAAATTAAGAATTGTCTATTGTACAAAAATTTTTTCAAAATAATTAAAATATACTATAAATTAAAATTTTCCTACAAAATAATTTTTTCAAAATTCATATAAAATTGATAAATTACCATTAAATAATAAAAGTACTTTACCTAAAATTACCAATTTTAAAAAGGAAAAAAAAAAATCTTTGAACAAAAAAAAAAAAAAAAAAAAAAAAAAATATCTACACAAAAAATTTAAAATAGAAAATAAACAAAAAAAACAAATTAAAGGGGACAAAACGGCGCCGTTTGGGAGGGGACAGGATGGCAATCTACCCTACACATAGATTGTACGTGTATATATATATATATATATATATATATTTTAACAACAAGAGATGTGTAAAGTTCTATATATCTTAACTTAATTAAATTTTGAAAATTTAGAAACATTTTTATATTAGGCAATTTAAATTTTTGTAGGTAATTTTGTAGGTTAATCATAGATAAATAATTTATCATTTAAAAGTGAAATTATTATAATTTACCAAAAAAATCTTTGAAAAAAAATACCTACACAAATAATTTTGAAAAATTTATTGCAAAAATTTTTACAGATTTAAGAGACGAAAATTTTTTTTTTTTTTTTTTTTTTTTTTTAGTGAACGTAGATTGAGTGTATCTTATCAGATAGGAGTATAATTTTTTAAAGAATGATAGTACAAATTTTAGCCCATTTTAGTGGATAATAGCATTACAGGACCCAAAGAAAAATATCAAAATAAAAAGTATTAATTTATATATATATAAAAGTATTAGTTTGTATCTTAAACAATACATGTTAGCATTTTTAAGTACAGAGCCTATTTCCAAAAAAAAAAAAAAAAAAACGTATACTGTTGAATTTACTCATGTATGTTGCTTGGTTTGTACTTTAAACAAACACGTACTTCCATCTGTACTATTGAGAAAGAACAAATCGGTCAATTTTCCAATATTATATATAGGTACATAGCAACTGATATTTGACAATCTCATCCTAAAGCCATAATAATTAAAAATAAAAAATAAAAAATTACGTGCGTGTTTTCTAAACACGATAGGAATAGATAGATTAATTAACTCTTCCAAATCAGTGTTTATTTCGCATTTTGTATTAAGTCTTCAACCGTGCAAACATTCCAGACTCGATTTTTAGAGTCCAATTTTATATGTTTAATTATTTATACAACTTGTTTTGGGTATATCTTTGTACCCGGAATTCTGAATAAAATGTTTCACCTTTTACTGATAAAAAAACATTGTATTGATACACACTTAACCCACATAAGTTCGACATGATAGTATTGTGAATCATGTCTTATATCAAGATTAATCGTCATTAATTTTTTTTTTAGTTCAATTTTAATGGATTTATTGAAAAACCAATTTATAAGTTCGTTTCTCGATCAATTTCATCGATCATTTGAGAAGCAGAGAATATTAAATATTCACGTCAAAACTCATGAGATCTTCCGTTCGCATGTATAAACATGAGGTGTGATCAAAATTCGAAAACTACTTTGTGTGTCCTTTCTTCATTACCGATATACCAATTTTCCTTTTATAAAATTCTGAAAACTACTTTGTGTGTGTTATCTTCTTTGCAACGAAAATTCTTGTGGGGTGGGTGTGAGAATAATAAAAAAACATGTTGGGTGAGTTGGAAACAAGTTTGTACATCTAAATCGATGGGGGGTCTAGGGGTCAGAGACTTGGGAGTTTTTAATAGGGTCCTAATAAGGAAATGGAGTCTTGAGATTCCTTGTTGAAATGAAGAATTTGTGGGGTAGAGTTTTATGGTCTTTATATGGGAGTATTGATGTGGGAGAGTCGGGACTTATTGTAAGAGGGAGTTGGAATATGATGTCAAATTGGTGGAAAAATGTTTTAAGTAATGTGATTGGGGAGGGGGGAAGTGGTTGTGGGGTCACTTAGAAAGGTGCTTAGGAAATGAGGAAAACACAAGCTTTTGGGAGAGTCCGTGGGCGGAAGTTGAGTCTCTTAAGGTTAGATTTCCTAGGTTATATAACTTGAGTGCTATGAAAGAGGCGAAAATTAGTGAGATGAGTAATTGGGTTAATGGGTCATGGAGTTGGGAATTAGTGTGGAATAGACCCTTATTTGATCGTGAATTATACTCTGTAAACGAGCTACTCTATGTGTTAAACAGGTGCAACTTGGTGGAAGACTTGGAAGATACTTGGAAGTGGAAGCTATCCCCGGACAATCAATTCAAGACCAAACGGGCGTACGAAGTTATCAGAAATTCATCGGCTTCGGTCACCACAAATACAGGAGGGACTTCGATCTTGAGCCGCGTTTGGAGTAAGATACCTCCTCTCAAGACTTCGGCAATGGCTTGGAGGCTTCTTCAAGATCGTCTACCTACCAGAGAGAATCTCAAGAAGCGTAATATACTCCCTCAAAACAGCTGCACAAGTTGTCCTCTTTGCAACTCGCAACCGGAAAATGCTTCTCATCTCTTCCTCGATTGCCCCGTAACGAATAAAATCTGGTACGCCTGCTACAATTGGTTAGGAGTTGCGAGTGTGAGTCATAATCAGATTTCTCAACATTTCCTTGCTTTTTCTGGAATTTTCTCGGGAAAGAAAGGTAAACTCTTGGCGACGAGTCTTTGGATATGTGTTGTTTGGGTTATTTGGAAAGAAATGAACAGTTTGATTTTCGATGGCAAATGCTTTGAAACGGAAAAGGTGTTGGATGAAGTTATAGGAAGATTTTGGAGTTGGTGCTCAGTTAAATACCCCTCTTTTTGTAATTTTCAGTTGTCAGATTGGTTAGTGAATCCTAGGATAATACTCGAAAGTTAAGACACTCCCTTAAATTGTATATCATTGTACAGTGGCACTCTTTGTTCTATGTTACTATGGAATAAAAGAACTTTACTTACCAAAAAAAACATGAGGTGCGATCAAAATATCATAACATGAGATGAAACATCATTAATGGAGCACAAGCATATTAATTAATGATGTAAGCAGGTCAAAGTTTAAGGACGTGTTTGCAAACACAAGTGAAAGGAAGTAGAAGCGTTTATTTTTCAAAGTTGTCATTTCACCGTTTAAGCAATTGCGAAAAGTGATTCTAACCCCTGAGGGATCTAGTGTTTGAAAACTCTAATGAGGGGGTTAGAAGCACTCTTTTTTTTTTAAGTTGCAAGCTTTTGAATTTTAGAAGTGATTATTATTTGTGAGTAGTGGTTGCAAATACATCCTTAAAAATCATTTTATCATTTCATATACTAATAAACAACTCGCTCGCTAAAATACAAGTCACTTTATCATTTCATACTAATAAACAACTCACTCGCTAAAACACGAGTCAAATAGTGAATGGACAATTTAAAACAGGACGGAGAGAGTAATTATTATGTAGGACAATTATATAAATTTAATTCATTAAGATTTTTTTTTTTTTAAATGTAATCAATTACAATGGTTTCCTAAGATAATCGATTACAATAATATCTTTTATCACCGGACACATGACACATTTTTTCCTCTCACTGTAGATCGATCGGAACAGTAACCACCACAAGAGGGGGACCACGTCTCGCTGTAGATCGATCGAAACCGCAACCACCACAAGAGGGTGACCACCACCCAAGTCACCACTCGAATCCAAAACCTCGAAATTTTAAAAAGTGTAGTTTTAACCACTTGAGCTATTTATATTTGACTTATTCATTAAGATTTCTTTTTGGGGGAACTTGATTCATTATGATAAGCATTGTTATTTCGAGGAAATATCTGAATTCGACCCCACTCTATCACTCTTCCACACTTTAAAACACGATCACCTAATAGAAATGTCAACTTTCAACACACATGACATGATCAAGAGACTACAAAATAATTACTTATTTCATTTTGCTGAGGTTTCATTTTTATTTCTTACCCGCCAAGTAAATATGAAAAATACACATAAAGATCAACAATACATATAGTATATATTAGGCACGTAACCAATCAATCTTAACTACCATAATATTCACACTTCGAACAACATGCAAAACTCCAATGAACACGAGCTATCCTTCGATGATTTATCCTTCGACCTCACTGATTTCATTTCGGGCCGGGCGTACAACAACACCTCAAGCCCGAAACCATCTCCGTTGTCCCCTAAACCCGTCATCGGAAAATCGAGGCGGTCGCGGGCTTCCAAGAAGCCGGCGACGACTCTCCTAACCGCCGACGCCACCAACTTCCGGGCCCTGGTCCAACAATTTACGGGCTGCCACAGTGGGCCTCCGGCGCATAAAGGCCCAATCAACTTGAATTTCGAGCAGTACAATTCTGAAAAGCCCCATGATGCCCGATCAATTTGGAACAAAGTTTGGTGTCATTTCGGGCCGATGATGTTGCTATTAATGCTACGACGAATATTAGTGATGGTGATAAATTATTTGTGTCAAGGCCCGGCCCGTTGACTTTAGATGATTTTGATATGGATGATTTTTCATTACAAGAGATCATGTCGGGAGCTGGAGGAACAATTACTGAAGATGATGATTTGTGGGGATAATAATATTCAAATAAAGGTAATTAAGCATATTGGTACGTAATAGCTAGCCTAATAGGAAACAATAAGTGCAACATCTGTTGTTTGTAATGTATATACATGCTCATTTATATTAATTTGCTTCTTTTTTTAATAAATGTATGAACATTTATTAATTTGCTTTTATCTGTAATTAGTTTTCATGAATTATCATCAACATTCGAGACAGTAATTAATTACTTTGTTTTTTTTTCACAAATAATATTGTTGTACGCAATTAAATAAATCACAAATAGAAGGAAAATGATATTGAATTCAGCACCTATTTTGATTTGATGTTTGTTGCTTCATCATTTTTAATACATACTACAACGAAACATGGGAAGCACAAATATAATAAGGGAGCGCTTGGTTGCAAATTTTGAAGTGTTACCATTGAAGAACATGAGACCAAACGGCACCTAAGTCAAAAATATTGAAGTGTTTCATTTTTTTTCTAGTGCCCCGAGGTAAAATAGAATGATTATATTATTTTATCTTTTCAGATGTACTGTGTTTTTTGACTAATACTATGATTAAGAAAATTAAGCATTAATAAGAAGATTATACTAATTAAATACTTACAACATTAATCACGAAAACTACTAAATCAACTCCGGAATGTGTCAAAAGATGGAAAATTGGATATCGTCATTATCAAACGTAATCTCCTACTAATATCTGAAGAAAATTGAGCATTGTTGAGCATATAATTATACTCCACTTACTAATTAAAATAATCAAGAAAATTAAATCACCGATCCGGAATTTGTCAAAATTTGGAAATAGAGGTCATCTCCTACCAAATCAAATATATCTCCCACAATCTCTCTCCCTAGCTTCTACTCAATTAGGATGAGTCTCATCTGCATTCAAGTGCACCGTGCATTCATAGTCATGTATTTTAAAATTGTATAATTTGTTATAATGAAAGATGCAATTTATTTACATTAAATCGTGCAACTATTTTTTAATATTAATAATTGCACGGTTTCGTATAAATAAGTTGCATATTTCAGTATAATAAATTGCATAGTTTTAAAATGCACCTGGATCGGTGCATATAAGACTTAGCCACTAAATTATCGTCGTTTAAAAAAAATCAACCATTTGGATAAATTAAATTAGTAAATTGAGAAATTCACTTGTAAAGCAAGTTAAGCATATTGGACTGCAAAATTATATTGAACGACTTTGAAAATAGCTTTGGGCCGAACCCGACCATAACGTCGATCCATATGTTGGCTTTTTTATTCACATATTTGGATTATGACAAAAATTCGTATGAGACGGTACCTCTCTGAAATGTTAAAGCGTCAGTGTTCAAATTACACTCCGTCTCATTGTGAGACGGTTTCACGCAAGCCTGCCTCTTGGATTATTTAAATTTATATCATGAGAAATTTTGTAGCTTTCAACAAAAGAAAATTAGAAAGAAGAAGATCCCAAAAGAAAAAGGTATTGGAATTGGAAAATGCATTTTGTTAAAGCCCAATTTATGGATAATCCATATGATTCCTATATTGTAAATGATAAAGTAATTCATTTCGTTAATTCGTGAATTTTTAAAAGTTTGTTATATTAAATACTCCCTATGTACCGATAAAATAAGAAAACATATTTAGTATAGTTGGAATTGGAATTTTAAATTCTCTTCATTTCTTCTTGTTTAACCCTTACAAACGAGATGACATAAAATTATTTTTTTATTAAAAATAAAAAATAAAATTATTTTATTAAATAGGTTATTTTGGTACATTAAAAAATACTAGTAAATTGTATTAATGTATACACATGTACAGAAAGAACACATTCTTAAAAAGTGATGCCGAAGATCAAGATCTGATCATGAAATTCAAATAATTTCCCATAACCTTCAAGAACTAACTTATCTTTTCTAGACATCTAAGCTAGTCTAATTATACTAATCGCCATTGATTAATCACAATTTTACAATATTTTAGCACCAAAATTTAAAAAAATTAAGATTCTACTGATCAATACAAGTGAAATCTCACTATAACATGAATCACACATTCCCTTCTCCAGGCATGTTATTCTGGTCAACATAAACCGAAACAACAGCGTTGACACCTTGTTTGCTCTCAATCACCACTGCATTTTTCGACACATTCGTCACACAATGTGTCGTAAATCTACCTCCCCTCGTGTAAAACGAGTACTGAAAATGGTTAATCTTATCCGGAAACAACAAAATCGGGTCGAAATCCGCGACCCATTTCGTCCCATTACCCGCCACCGTCAATTTCCCAACCGTCGATTGCAACCTCATCCCGTTGACCACATTGTTATCGATCACAACTTGATCAATGGTCTTAAATGCCCCGTCTATCTTCACAATTGGAATATTATTTTTCGGGTCCCCACAAAACACATTGTTAACAATATCCAGACCCGAAACCCGGCCAAGAACCGACTTCAACACGACGTTGCCGTCCCCAAGAAAGAACCCGTTCGAGACGATGATTTGATCCGGATCCTCGATCACAATGCTATTGAAATCCAAATACGAGTTGAGAATCCGGTTCTGGGCCGACTTCACGAGGATTCCGACTCCGCCGAAGGCCGTCGCCTTGTTGTAGCAATGTACACCGGTGACGACGTTTCGCGCGGCCGCGGAGTACGATCCCTGTCGCCGCGGAAAAAATAGCTGCGTCGTTGATGGCGTTGTCGGTGCTCGCTAGGTCGATCGCGGTGCCCGAGAAGTCCCGCTCGCCTCTGTCCCCTCCGACAGTGGAGTGCTGCCCGAGGAAACAATTGGACACGAAGATCTCGTGTCCTCTTTGTACGAGGAGGCCTTGGGTGGTGAAGTGCAGGAAAAAGCAGTTGGTTACGCGAATTCTTGCAGAGTCCACCACCAGAATGCCTCCTCCTCTATAAGAGGAATCGAAGAGGTTGTCACGAAAGTGATATCCTAGTATTTCATAATTCCATTGTTCGAGTCTTTTTGGTCGGAAATAATGTCTTGTTTCAAGACATTTCTCGAATCGGACGCCCATAGTTCGATCAGGTGCCGGTCGCCCGGAAATGTTTTGGATGCCCGGAGACTGCCACATTGCACCTATCAAACAGTTCAATTAAAAGGCAGTTAATAGAATTATTTTTATTTCGGAGTCTCCAATAATTGTACACTTAAATTCGTGTGCAATAAGGATAAATAATTCAAATTATGAGCTTTCGTGTCCTTCGATTTATTTCATCCATTAGTATTTTTCAGGACACGTGTGGTGGGACGGTTTCATCTTTTTCAAAAAAAGGTTGTTCGAGGATGATTTGTTTGATGAAAAAGTAGATGTATTCAAAGAAAGGGAGATTATCAAGGCAATAAAGGCAAGAAGAAAACGTGAAAAAAGAGTAGCTAGTAATAGTGTGTTGTAATTAATTGACAAATGCATTCTTCCATGAAACTTATACGTGGCGATAGCCCACTTGTCCATTTTCAAGTTTTAAAAATTAGGCGCCAAATGTAAATCCAAGTATTTGACAATTTTTTTATGGGAAATGGATTGTAAAATCGTAGATCAAAATCAAATGAATATTTATGGTGATGGACGGAATGGTCACCTAGCCTCCCCGACCCCACTTGAAATTTTTATATATATATATCGTTTCGTAGATAAATTTGATAACGCTCTAATATTTTGGAAGAATGAATTATTTATGTTATAGATTATACCCTATATCATGTATAAAACTATTCATTCTTATTTAAACAAAGTATTTAGCATCATGTTCAACCATATTACTAATCTTGTAAAAATCAACACTCTATAAATAAAATGTTGATTTTTTTATAACAAAATATGAAAGAATATGTATAATTCACATTTTCAATATACATATAAATGTATTTAATTAATATAAAGATGTTTAGTCCAAATAATTTTCGAAAATATATAAAAATTTAAAGTAAGATTTATATGTTATAAATTGGGCCCCTAAAGTAAAATTTACGGGTAAAATCATTTTTTAATTTTACTCTTATTTACTTAGTGTCAAATTTCATGGTTGTTTGGCCTACTTTTTATGTGAATAAATATGACATTAAGGCCCTCCTTTAATAATTAGTTGAATCTTAGGTCAATTAATAGGCAAGGAATACCTTTTTCTAATTCAAGTTAAAAGGCAAAATAAATTCTTCTTGTGTCATTTTCCACTATCGCTAAATTCCAAGTCATCTAAATTATTGCTGATTAATTTGGATACAATGTTGACATCTTTACCATATAAATTCCTATAATGTCAAAAAGTAGGAAAGATTAATTGCACTTCATTTCAAGATTCCCATGTCTATATACATATAGCTATCTGTCCCAGAACAAAACATTAATGTCAAAATTTGTACGTTTAAATTAACATTAAAAAAAAAAAAAAATGTAGTATTAAAGTGAAATATGAAAATTGAAACAAGTGATTTGACTTGGTATTTATTAGTAGGTAGTTTGGCATGTGCGTTAAACGTACCACAATGTTTCCAATGCCTGGGGGAAATCTGATAGGGCCACTGATGCTAAAACTGCCACCTTGCAAATCAATTACTACGCCCCCCAAATCGGTTATTTCCGGCAACAACTCCAGCCCACTCCGGAGTTTCGCGGCGCCGTGCAACGCCGCCAGTATGGCGGCGCTGCTATCGTGCGCCGCCGATGGATCGGCGCCGTACCCGATGGGGTAAAACACTCCGCCGATGCTCTGTAATTAATTATTTTCAAACACATTGTTAAAAGTATCAGAGGACACACAATAAAGTATCAGTAAAACGACAAAGCTTCAACAGTTTCATACACTAAAAAAAAGTGTATTGTCTAAAAAATTTTCAATATTTTTTCAAAATGCTTAAAAATTTCCAACGAAAATAATTTCGTCCTTAAATAATAAGACTTTTCTACGATTTGCCTACAAAAATTTTTAATTATATAGACTATTTTTTAAGTATAAATATAATTATCTACAAAAATATAAATTGTCCGGAAATTATTTGTGTATGTAAATTTACAAATATGTAGATAGATTGTTCGTAAGCTAATTTGTTTGCCTAGGAAATTAGTTTTGTAGGTATTTTTTCAAAGATTATTCTAAAAGTTGGTAGGCAAATCATAAGCAATCCTCGTATTTTTAAGAATCAAATTATTTTTGTACGAAAATTTCGTAGTTATTCTTAAATTTCATAGGCAATTTTTTTTTTAGTAGAATCAGATGTCATACAGTAAAGTATCAGCAGAGGTCACAACCAATTTGCAACCGATTTACAAATGTAATTGTCAAAAGTATCAGATGTCATTCAAAAAAGTATCAGTAAAACGACAAAGCTTCAACATATTCATATAGTATCAGATGTCATAAAGAAAAGTATCAGACAGAGTCGCAACCAATTTACAATTGATATTATAAATGTAAAGAATAAGGTCACCTTCGTCGAGTTTGCGGCTGCCGGAGAATCCAACACCGCCGTTGCGGTGGTTTTCCAATTAAGCTTAGTTTGAAACTCGTGCAGCTTTGAATCTAGGATGGAACTTTTTGTTTCGTTCAAAACGAAGATCAGAAACAACAATGTTGGTAATATTGAGGGAAAATCCATGATTTGTTTTGTAGCAGGTAGCGCTCGTGTGTCCTGTTTTGTGATGTTTGAATTTGGGAAAGAGACAGAGAGCAGAATCTAATTTATAGACAATTAATAATAATAATAATAAATACTCCAATTATAATAATAAGAGAAAATATCATTTTTAGTCGTTTAACTTGGAACAATTTCATTTTTACTCTTATAATTTTTAAAATTTTCAATTTTAATCCTAAATGTGTTAATTTCAATATTTTTTTGTTGTTGTAAATTTTTAAATATTGTTGGAATACGTATATGCACCTCGCGTGACACTTGAAAATTGATATTTGTTTTTGTTACATGACAGACCACATATGTAGGTCGTCGGAAAATTTAAAAAATTTAAAAGTGTCACGTGAAGTTCACATGTTTATTCTAGTTAGAATTTAAAATTTTCTACAAAAACGGACTAAAATTGACACATTTAAAATTAAAATAAAAAAAATAAAAAATTACAAGATTAAAAACAGAATCGCCAAAATTGCACGATAAAAATGATGATATTATTGCAGATTTCAGGAGAATACGTTTCTATGTGTGGTACGGATATAAATGGTTATGAATAATATTGAATCTTGCTTATTTATGACAATTGAAATAAGAGGTCAAATCTGATTTTTTTATTGGGCAGGAAATAAGTATTTCATTAATGAAATTTTTTGGGCACAAGATATACCCATTACAGAGGTCAAATCTAATTTCAGTAATTAATAGAGAAGACCAATATGGAGTGAGTTAGCATTTGTATTCACTATTCAGCTGTCTAATAGCACCGAAAGTGAATGAAATATAAATGAATTTATGCTCTAATTATTATGGAAAAAGATTTTATTGATTATTGTAAATCTCTAATAACTTTTTTTACCCATCTAAATTTGTTTTAGAAAAAGCTATTGTACCACTCGGATTTGATCATATGCTCGCAGGTGAGCACAAACTTATATGTCCACCGCTTATATGGTGCGCCACATATGCAAAGTTCCACCATCATTTAATTAATTTCTTTAATTAATTTAATTTTCTCATTAATTATATAAACCTGAACCCCAAACTATGAACCTTAAACCATGAACCATTCGGGCCGGGTGAACTATGAACCACTCGGGCCGGGTTCGAGTTCGGGTCGTGTTGGGTCTGGGTCGCGTAAATTTTTTTTAATTATATAAACCTAAACCCTAAACTATGAACCCTAAACCATGAACCATTCAGGCCGGGTGAACCATGAACAACTCGGGCCGGGTTGGGTCAGGTTGGGTCCGGGTCGCGTAAAAAAATTTAATTATATAAACCTAAACCCTAAACTATGAACCATTCGGGCCGGGTGAACCATGAACCACTCAGGCCGAGTTCGGGTTCGGGTCGTGTTGAGTCCAGGTCAGGTAATTTTTTTTTAATATAATTAATGAAATTGGGTAAAGTATGGAATATATATAAATGAGAAGATTGAATTAATTAAAGAAACTAATTAAATGATGGCGTGGACCTGACCCATTTAACAAAAACCCTGTTATACCCTTAAAGGGTTGAAGGAAAATAAACGATCCGAAAAGTAAAAAAGAGAACGATGAACGGGAATCACAATCTCAGTTCTTCATCCTCAATTCTTCTCTGATTGTAACGACGCGGAAGGATCGTGATTTCAATTCTTCAACCTTCGCTGATACAACTTTTCATCCCACTGTTCTTCTCTGATCGTGCAGATGCTAAGTGGAAGGAATCAGGAATTTCAATTCTTCATCCCTCAATTCTTTTTTGATCGCGAGATGCTAGGTTATACATGTTAATTCCTAAATAAATCAATTATTATGTTTATTCTTGGTCAAAAATATCCTCTTTTCTTGTTCACTTATTTTGGAGACAATTGATATAGAAAACTAACTAGCTGCTGATATGTGCCACTACAACTTCTGATTTCAATTGATAGATTTACTTTTTGATTTGTGCCACTGCACCTTGCTCAGAAGTGAATGTAATATGGGAGTAGTGTGATGATGCCTATTTTAAAGATTTTGAGCTACATATTTATTGTCATGCTTCAAAGATTATATCATGTTCTCTAATTTGAATAATAGTCATAATTGGGCCAATTTGCTTATTTAATTATATTGATTAACTCATAGCTGAAATTGTCAAAATAGTGTTTTTTTCTTATTTATATTTGTGTTTAATAACTCAGTTTACTCAATTGAGGGAGGCAGGATAATAATACAACTAATATGTTTATATAAGGTGGTCTTCTAGTTTGATTTCAGTTTTGTATCTTTCCTGTGGAAATGATAAAGTTACATTTTATTACTTATATGCTTACAACTGAATATTTTCTAAATACAAATTGAAGTAGTCAAATTACCAATTGTTGTGTTTGTCTTTGCTAAGAAAATGTGAAACAACAAAGAGGGGCTGGGCTAAAGCATCATAGTGCTAGCCTCCAATCTCTAAGCTAATCCGAGCAAGTAGTGGATAAACATCCGCAGAGGAATAAGTTGTTGAATTTGCATCTTTATTGTTGTTGTCATTTGTAATACTTAAAGCTTACCTCTAAGAAGAATTTACTTAAGTTCTTGGTTCTAGAGTATATATCAGTTTATAGGTCCAAAGTAACAATATTTTGAACTAGAGTATTGTTGTGTTCGGTACTGGGCTCCATATTAAGTATAACTCGTCAGACTGACACATGTACTAAAAAGTCAAAATCATTACATTTGACCGCCAAACAAGTTTGTGCCAGGTGGACGTGGTCGCCGCATAAGTTGTTACTCGTGCTCGCCCATTCAGCGAGCACAAGAAACAATCGGTGTGCTCGTCCCGAATCATACTGAAGCCATGAAATGTAGATAGAGACGAGCACAAGTGAACGAGCAAGATAGACAATGGAGGGAAACATGCTCGCCCCTTTAGGGCGAGCATATGTGGGATACGACTCCCGAGGCGAGCAAAAGGATTTGTCAGAAACGATCACGCGATGGCGAGCACGTAGACAACCACCCGGTCGGTTCACTCTAAAAAGAGGTGACAAGTAAGTTACTTCTTAAATAGGACAGATGTCGGTCTGGGGGGTAAGCAAGAAAACGTGGCAGTCCCACATAAGTCCTTGCATGGTACGAAATCGTCAGCTCGAGCTAGTCAGGACACCACCAGCTCATCCAAAGTGCTATAAATATGTCCAAAAAGAGCAATAGAAAGGTTCAGAAAATTTTTCCAGAAAAGGACCTTAGTATTATCTCACCCTTCCAAATAACCATTGTATTGAACAATAGTAAATGGTGCTCGACACAAAACTGTCAAGTCTTTAATAACATAATCCTGGCTTGGTATGCCCCCAGAGGTAGTCATTTATGATGAACTGGGTCAACAATTCCTGTTCATTTAATTTAACGTTGAACACGTTGTAATTTTGTTTGTAAGTTGTCGCATATAAACGCCACATCATATTTCCACGTAATACGACTTGCAAAAAGTATCAGTTTATAAATCCAAAGTAACAGTTTATGAACTAGAGTATTAATATGCAGTTTAGATTTAAAGTTGATATTTTAGAACCAAGAAATGATACTTTTGAACTATATATTGATATTTCATGTTTTGAGTTCTACAATATTAATGAATAATTGATGTAGTATCACTAATATTGTTTATGTTCTCTTTAATGTAGGTTTTTCCTCTAACAAGGTGCAAGCTATGCATGTGGCACCTTCACCAAATGCTAAAAGTTAGTTTGGACACTTGAAGCACAATAAATCTGCCATCAATAAATTGTTTAAGGGGTTGTGATATGATGAAATGTAATTTAAAAGTTGCTGGAAATTAATAGATTGTTTTAGTGATTTTTAAGTATGAACAGGTAAATTTTGAGTGTTAAATATTAATTTGTTCAATTACTCGTATAATTGTACACAATTTAGTTATGTTTATTTAGAATATAAAAAAATTGTTAAATTGTTCATATTTCAAATATTTGAATATTTGGTAAAGAATGTGTTATTATTTTGCAAAGTAATATATTATTATGATACAAAGTATCAATAATCTAATATGAAGTATCATGTCAGAAGTATCATAACCAAATCAAATTGATTTTTTTTTAAAAAAAGTTGGTTTAATAGGTATTAATTGAATAACATAACAAATAAAATCTTTTAATTATTTTAATAATTTTGTTTTTCCAAATGGTAACAAGTTTATAAGAATATGGTCAGGAGTATCAAGTATTTGGCCAAAAGTATTAAATATCTACCCAGGAGTATCAATTTCATATATTTTTGCCAAAAGTAATTTTTTTACAATTATTCAGTTATTTAGGTTCTTTACGAAAAGACAATATGAATTTGTTTCAATGTTTCATTTCGAATATCTTGTCAATAATCTCTTATTATGGTAGAATCTGTTTCAGTGTTGTATTTTAAATATCTGGTCAATAATCTCTTATTATGGTACAGAGTATTAAAGTATTCAAACATGAGTGTCAAATATCTTTCAGGATTATCAATACAAAATTAAAATTGATACAATATTTTTTTGTATTGTAGATGTTAGTTGAGTATCAGAACCAGTAAAATCATTTACATTATTTTCATGATTTTATTTTCGTATCTTAATATCAATTCATAAGAATCTGGTCATGAGTATCAACTACTTGGTTAGGAGTATTACATATCTAATCAGAAGTATCAAATTCATATATGTTTACCAAAAAAAGTATCCAAAATTATACAATCATTAGGCTATTAGTGAAAAGACAGTACAAAATTATTTCATTAATTTATATTTTGAATATGGTACAAAATATTATAGTATCAAAAATCCAATCAAAGGTATCAGATATCTTATCAAGAGTATAAAACTTTTTTTTTGTAATGTAGGTATTAATTGAGTATACAAACAAAAAATTATGATGTTTTTGCAATATTACGCATAAACAGATTGGAAAGATGGATACAAACAGGCAACCATATAAGTTAACTAATAACAATAATTCATCTCCCCTCCTAAAAAATAAAAACACAAATTACACTTCTGAAATTCCAGTGTATGTGCTTCTAGGATTTAAACAAAATAAAACCCAAAAAAAACTAAATTTTACCTAGCTAAGCTCATAGTCAAAACATAAAATTGAAAAGAAAATAAGGAAATTAATTGAACAAAAAAAAAAAAATCCAAAAGCAAGAACGAATTTAATCTATTAAGAAATTGCATTTGAGAGACGTTGGAGAAATTCCAGAAAACAATTAAAAGAACAACGTTCATGTGGCGGCGATCGGAGTAAAAAAATGACTGCAAAAGAGAGAAATAATGCAATTAAAAGCAACATTATTAGAGATATGCGAAGCGTGAAAGTGACGGTGGACGGAATGTGAAGCGCAAAATGAGGGATACGGCAAAATCTGGAAAAGAGCTGGAAAGAGGAGGGCAAATGTGAGGAAGAGGGCTTTTTGGGTATTTTGGTGTGTTGGACCAAGCAGCTGAACGGGTGTAACCGGCTTCCTGTTACATGAGTCTAGTTATTTTGTATTTGACCCGTCTCATGTATAAGATTGTTTCATATAAATTTTTGTATATATATATATTGTATTCACATGACTCATCAATTTAACTACAAAATTATTGTGAACCTATCCTCTTATCCGTCTCTCTCTCTTTTTACTTATGCACTAATTATTATGGGAAAGATTTTACCCATTATTGTAACCCATCTAATTTTTATTTTTTTTTAAATATTGTCATTATTGCTTTTGAAAAATAATAATATTATATTTTTTAATAATAAAAAAAAAATCTGCACACATGACTCATCAACTTAACTAAAAGTTCTCGTGGGCTTATCCTACTCTACTCTCCTCTTTTTTTTTTTTTTTTTTGGAGCCACCTTTTTCCACATTTCCAATCTTTTGATTGATTGCCCATTTTAGAATATTAAGGTGGTGGATTATTATTTGTACGTAGCTTTTTCTTATTCTTGTTTAGTGTCTCAAATGAGGGAAATGGCTGAAAATGATCATTTTATTTCTTTTTTCATTTAAATCATATGGACATTTATGTTCTGTTTGATGAGTTGCCAATAAAAATGAAGGACAAGTTCGTTTTTTTTTTTTTTTCAAAGCACGAGTTCTATCTTTTAGAATGTATGTTAAATGAAATTTGTAAAGAACAAAATAATATATGTAGTAAGAGAAAGTCTTGTGTGAAATATTGCACACTAGTGTTATGTGTAATACAACAAAAATAAGATAAAAGTTGCCTAAATTTCGCGGGTCAGAGCGGGTCGGGCGCGGGCAGGGTGGGCAGGGCGCGGGCAGTGGGTTCAGGTTTACATAACAACTTGATGTGTTACTACATGAACAAAAGAGTGTTACCCTATGAGCAAAATATTGTTACTACATGAACAAAAACCAGTACAAACGCATAAACAAAATCAGAACAAACGGAAAAGAAATTCTCAGTCTAAAATTACAGATTTACATAACAACTTGATGTGTTACTACATGAACAAAAGAGTGTTACCCTATGAGCAAAAAAATGTTACTACATGAACAAAAACCAAGAAAACACGAAAAAAGTTTCATCAAGAAAAAGTGTTACTACATGAACAAAAAATCAAGACAAACACATAAACAAAACCGAGAACAAGCGAAAAAAATTCCCATCCAAAATTACAGATTTACATAACAACTTGATGTGTTGCTACATGAACAAAAGAGTGTTACCCTATGAGCAAAAGAGTGTTACTACATGAACAAAACCAGTACAAACGCGAAAAAAAAAATCATCAAGATAAAATTATAGATATCTGAGCATGTGAAAAAGAGTGCGAAGGATCTCGAATTTCAAAGACACACTTTGTATTGAGGTGTAATCCAAACACCACACACATATTTCTCTTCTTCTCGCGATCTTTCTCTTTCCAACCTATTTGAAATCCTTGAATTTGATGAGGAATACAAGTTTTCATTTCTTTTCTCTGTTTCTCGATGCTATGTATATTACTCCAACATTTAGACAAAAGCTTACTTGAATTTTTTGGATGATATAACACGAACAAATCGAAAAATTATGCAGTGGTTGATCATTCGATAAATCTAATGGAGGATTCCTCATCTTCTCCACCCGCTTCAACAAAACAGATCGCGACGCCAACATCGATCTCTCCCTCCGGCGGTGGATTCAATGATGAAGGCAGAGGTAAGAGGTTGATTTGCGATTTGGGGGCTGGGGATGGGGCTAGGGTTGACGTTGAATATTCAAGAAGAACAAAATACAAAAAATCAGATTTTTATATAATTATAAAAACGGGTAGGGTATGGGCAAATTGCACGGATCTTATATCCATGCAATATTGCATACAAGTTTTTGCCATGTAGTAATTTAGATTTGAACATGGTATACGCAATCTATTCACTACTCTCTAATAGAATTTAATTTAATTGCCACATTATTACCTAAGGCTCCATTTGGATGAATGGATTTGAAATCCATGGATTTCGCACACAAATCATCACTCTCTAATGGATTTATAAATACTTAAATTTGAGAGTCTAGTTTAAAATGGAGGGATTTCAAATCCTCATCAAAACCTAGTCATTTGTGAAATCCCATCATCTCTACCCCTTCCCCATCTCCCGTAAAATCTCACATCTAAGTATTTGTAAATCCATTGGAGAGCATGATTTGTGTGTGAAATCCACGAATTTCCAAATTCATCAATCCAAATGGATCCCAAAAGGAAATATAATGAAATTGCAGCATCAAACTTGCTGTCAAAAGAAAAAGAAAAGCATTATGAAACTTTATTGTTATACATTTTTTAATTCTAAAAAAGAGAAGTGTCCCACTTAGATCCAAAAATGATATCCAAGACTTATAAGGACATGGGCTTAGTAAAAAGCCCTGTAAATACAATACGGGCTTAAATAGGCCCAATGAATAGAATACAGCCTCTTGTTTTGTCATCCGTTGTGTGTGCAGCCCTTAGATTAGGCCCAATTAAGGGAGTTATAGATTTTTATGAGTAAGCTTCGAAATGTGCTAGAAATTGGCCCAAGTTGAGCATAATCCAAGTTTTTCTTGGAGGGTTTATGGAATTATCAATCTCTTCTAACACATGGGATTAGGTGGAAGGTTGAATAAGGTTCTAATATAAAGGTTTGTCAAGATCCTTGGTTAGACACCTTGTGTGGACTATTGGTCCCGAACGAGTCAAGCACATGTGTACAAATATTTTTGTGAATTTTCATGAGTTAAATGATCAGTTTAGCTGGTGAATGTAAGCTGAAACAAAGTACTCTCTGAGTAAACAATTGTACGAATGTGTGATAGAGCTTAAAATAAATAACCAACCTACTATTTGTTGAGTAGTTTAATAGTTGGACATCTATATAGTTTAGCTCTGCTGAAGTTGTAGGCCAATTTATATTCATTTTAGTTTGTTTAAACGTATGAACACTTTGCAATAAAAACATTCTGTAATGGTTGTGTGCACATTTATTGCAGTCAGTTGGTCTCAATTGATCAAAATTAATTTGAATTGTATTTCCCAAAATTTATCAAGTGATTAAGCTAGGTTTTTCTCCCAACTATATAGATTATTCTTTATAATTTAAGCTCAAGGATAAGATAATTTTTTAAAACTTTAGATGCATATGAGTCAGCTTAGAGTTACACATATTGTAGAACATAACTGTTTTAGGAACAATTGGAATTCTTTTGGGTTTTGAATGCTTCTTTGAATACTTTGAATGGTATGTGTTTTTGATAACTCAGTGGCTTTAGAATTTTCCATAACCTTAAACGGATGCAATGTTTTATAACTATAAACATTATTTGAATTCTTCACGTTGGAGAGGAAGATCTCTCTTTATGTATATTTTAAGATTGCAACATACACGGATGTCACATTCATGTTGTTTTAAGCTTGCCAACCCTAAAGGCTGCGTTTATTTTGTGATTTAATTGAGTTTTAGAATTCAGGGATTTAAAATCCCTTAAAATCCTTAATAACAAATGTATGTGTTTTTTTTTAGATTTGAGTAGATTGAGATTTAACTTTATATCAAATCAATGTTTAATAGTGATTGAAGTTGTATTATTATATTATATTGAGAAGAGTAATGAAGTGTATAAAGTGTGATATATAGGGAAGAGTAATAATATGTTTTATAGGTATTTGTAGGTGTGGATTGATTGTAAGATTTGAAAATCAGACTTTAAATTTCAAACTCGTATGAGATGAATAACGTAAATCCTAAGTCTATCCGTGTGAATCCCAAAATAAAGACAGTCTAAATGTTATGTGTAGCTTTATTGTAGTTGTCAATATGTCAGTTTTTAGGTTTCGTATTTTGTTGCCGACTCCTTATTGGTAAAATCAGTTGTATATGTACAGTATCAATAAGTCTATTCTTAATTGATTCCACTCTATTGATGGCTGTTAATTTAGTGGTATTAAATTTGAAGTGATATAAAATCATGTGATATATTTAAAGGAATTTTAGAGGATATGTCTTGATATTACAAATATCACATTAGAGATGATATGCAAAATCCACCTAAATTGAAAAATGGGGTTACACACCTTCGTTTTTTAACCGATCGAAAGAAAACTAAATTAATAATGAGTCACATTTGTATGAGACTGTTTCACGTTTAGACGGAATATAAATTGAACATTGACGTTTTAACACTTTGAAAGGGGTGAGTGTAATTTGTGCTAAATTATAACCCATCTCATATGAATTTTTGTCAATTAATAATAATGTTAAAGGACACTCATTTTGTAGATACGAAATAATAAGAGTGTAGGCACTCATTTTGTTATCAAACTTTATCAAACTTGTCTTTAATCCAAAAAAGGAAAATAAAATCCCACTTAGATCCGAAATTGATAGTTTGATACATTAGACTTGAAAGAAGATGGGCTCAGAAAAAAGCCCTACGAATCAAACACGGGCTCAATTAGGCCCATTTATAGATTCCAATCATGCCAGCCAACTGCCAAGTCAAAATCAAGAGCTTAATAATGATGACCCTATGATTCCCATGAAGCTATTTCCACTATGCCCTCTCGACGCCTCCTCTCCCCGCCGCCGGCGTCTCACCATCACACCACTCAGATCCTCCCCCCTCTCGCCGGCGGCGTAACGGCGGCGTTCTCCTGCCTCCTTCTCGTCCTCTGCCTCCGCAGAATCAGCAAGAAACGAACCGCCCCCTCCGCCTCCGACACCGACTCCAAGAAACCCCCCCACCGCGTCTCCTACTCCCTCCTCCGCCGCGCCACCGCCAATTTATCCCCCGCCCTCCGCCTCGGCCAGGGCGGATTCGGGTCGGTCTACCGCGCCGAGCTCCCCCGTAAAGACTCAGTCTTTACTTTCTCACACGCTGCTGTGAAGGCGATGGATGCAGGGTCTTTGCAGGGCGAGCGTGAATTTCAGAATGAGCTGCTTTTTTCATCGAAGATTGACTGTAAGTACGTTCTTTCTGTAATGGGTTTTTCGTCAAACCCTAAGAAACGTAGGATGCTTTTAGTTTATGAGCTTATGGAAAATGGTAGCTTGCAAGATTGTTTGTTTCATAAAAAGAGTGAGGAATTGAGGAATTGGGATAGTAGATTTATTGTTGCTGTTAGTATTGCTAGAGGTTTGGAGTACTTGCATCACTATTGCGATCCACCGATTATTCATGGGGATATTAAGCCGAGTAATATACTGTTAGATGGTGGGTTTAATGCTAAGATTGCTGATTTTGGGTTAGCTAGGTTTAAGGTGGAGGATAATGTTATTGTGGAAGGTGAGGTTAAGAAGGAGGGCAATTTGGGGAATGGGGTTGAGGATAATGGATCTGTGGTGGAGGAGACGGAGAGTGTGATTACGATGAGCGCGTTTGAGGAGGGTAGTAATGTCCAACATTTGGGAGGAGGTGAGAGTACGCCGGAGAGTGTGATTATCAGGGTTGAGGCTTCACCCGAGGCTGTGTTGAGGGTTGATTTGTCTCCGGAAATGGGGCCCGTGGTGTCGCCTAGGACTGTGGCGGCGATGATTTCCCCGGGGGATGGGTTGGAAAAGACGAGTCCTTCTGAGGGGAACTTTGACAGGTTTAGTGTGGAAAGTGGGGGAGAAAGGAGCGGGTGGAAGAAGAAGAAAAAGAGTTTGCAAGGGAAAGATTGGTGGTGGAAGCAAGATAGTGGGACGGATATTGAGTCGGGGAAGGTTAAAGATTACGTCATGGAGTGGATCGGGAGCGAGATCAGGAAGGAGAGGCCGAAGAGCGACTGGATTGGGGCTTCGTCCAGCTCTCGGGTTGTGGAGAAGAAGAAAACGAAGAAGAATAAAAAAAGGCAGTTGGATTGGTGGGTGTCACTAGATGATGAAAAAAACGTTAAGAAAGAGAAGAGACGTCCCGCGAGGGAGTGGTGGAAGGAGGAGTATTGTGAAGAGCTCGAGAGGAAGAAAAAGAAGAAAAAGAAAAAACAAGCTCACGGGTCCATGAGTGACGATTGTTATAACGAAAACTGGTGGAGAAGGGACGAAGACGAATCGTATTCCCAAAAAATGAAGAAAAAAGTCCGAAGTAGGAGCAGGAGCATAAGCAGGGATAGTAGGGGTAGCATGGACCGGTGGTTAGACAGTCTAAGTGGTGACCTCTGGAGAGCGAGAAAAAATAGTCGCGATTCTGTTAGTGGGGATGTGCCGAAGAGTGGAGGTATTAGTAGCACACCGAGTATGAGAGGGACCGTTTGCTACATTGCTCCAGAGTATGGTGGTGGCTCTGACGTATCAGAAAAGTGCGATGTTTACAGTTTTGGGGTTCTGTTATTAGTCATTATTGCAGGACGACGGCCACTTCAGGTGACGGGGTCGCCCATGTCGGAGTTCCAGAGAGCCAATCTCCTGTCGTGGGCCCGCCATCTTGCTCGTGCTGGGAAGCTTCTAGATTTAGTCGATAAGAGCATCCATTCTTTAAACAACGAGCAAGCGATGTTATGCATCGTAGTGGCATTGCTATGCCTGCAGAAATCACCGTCTCGTAGGCCTTCAATGAAGGAGGTGGTGGGGATGATGACGGGAGATATCCCGGCTCCTCAGTTACCAGTCGAGTTTTCACCTTCGCCACCTTCTCGTTTTCCGTTAAAGTCTCAGAAGAAGGCGAGGTGAGTGATGCTTACTCTTGTTTTTTTCCATGAAGAAAAGTGAAAGTTATTGTAGATCATTGTTTGACTGATTTATGTAAAGAAAGGAAAGTGTATTAAGTTAAGAAGAAGTATCATACAATGTATGTACTTCAGATATCATTTCATATAACTTGTTAGCAATCAGCTTGTATTTACATGGTCTTTCTAATGTTATCAATTGTATTTTTGTGAAGAAAAAGGCAATTATTTATTTCTGGGTGAGATTGATTTATGTTTGATGCTAATTATTGATTAGTTAGAAAATAGGTATTTTTGGACTTGGTCATATTATGTTTTAGTGTTTCTACTTTAACTTTAGGTTGGTATGCTTTTAAAATGTATACTTACTACAAGCAAATAGCAATCAATTGTCTTTTTAACTTTTGGTGTGCGTAGGTTACCAAATCACACGGTTGATGAGTCATATGACAATGATGCCTATAGAATTTTACATTTTTGTCTACGAATAATACATCAAAAAGCCCCTTAACTATCAATTTTTATTTCGAAAAACCCTGAACTATTTTTATTTTAAAAAGTCTTTAAACTATGGAGGCAGGAGGACTTTTTCTTTATGCTGAAATTAATTCGAATATCTGGCTAAATATATGATTTTTTATCACATAAGATTAAAAATAAATAAAAATCTGTCTTATTTACCTGGAATCTAGTCCCTGGACTTTGTAATATTTAGAATACTATGCTATGAATCTAATTATGTCTCTTCTAGCTCGTCACATTTTACAGATAAGATAGAAGAAAAATGTGACGTTCTAGAAGGACAGGAACCAAAAGAATAAATCTTCTTCTTAGCCTTAGAAGGATGGATGTTCCTGTTAGATCAGCAGAATATTGTTGGATTAAGACAAATATAGTGTACAAGATTATGTTTTTATGTTATGGGATATGAATGGTAATTATTGTTGAAACTTGCTTATTTATGATAGTTGTAATAAGAGGTCAAATATGATCTTAAAATTGAGGATCCAAAATGAATATATTGTAATTGTTGTGGTTAATGAGAATAAAAGATGATCAATTCACAAATATCATATTTCTTACTATTCAAAATAAATAAATTATTATCTCATTTTCCTTAATTAACTTTTATCCTATAATTATTTTTCCTTATCATTTCACTATTTCCAACTAATAATTAATTTTGTCTTAATTTATTTTGAGATTGAACATTTCACTAACAGTAATAATATAACCATCATTCTCATTATATTTTATTATTATATGATTCTCAATTTGAATCAAGCTTTCACATTGAAGAATTTAAATAAAATGGTCCTTATATTTCCTTTAAATAAATAAAAAAAGTATTTATGCTCCAAGTTACATAATAATATGTTAAGCATTAATATTGTCTGTAGCTTTTTTATTCTTGTATGCACGAATTAGGGTGTGTTTGCAAATTCTGATGGAAGAGGCAGAAAAACTTATTTTTTAAATTATTCTTTCGCAACTTTAATTTAAAAAATGATTTTAAGTTTAAGTAGAGTTTGCAAATACGTTCTTTAAGTACGTTCTTTTAAGTCGGTAATTAAAAATTGATGGATCAGATGGGCTTAGAAAATAGTAGAATACAGTTTCAAATGGGCCCATTTATAGATTTCAATTTAAATAATCACCAAACCGCCGGCGCCGACACTCGCCGAGAAAATAATATAAATGCGGCGGCGCACCACGGCTCTAAAGAACAACAAGTAGGCGGCGTATTCCTGAAAATTGACGCTTGTAATTTCACTTTCGTGTGAACAAAAGCAGCCTTTTCTCGGTGAGAATGTGATTTCTGTTCGATGCTTTTCATTAACAATTTTCCAATTTTCTATAATTACGATTGAGAATAGGTTATTTTGGATTTGGTCGTATGAGAAACTGAGTTGCTTTATTACTGTTCCAATTTTACATTCGGTTGCTATGCCTTTTGAAATGTCAAACTTGAATTTCTGTATTATGTATACAATTAGAGACAGTTTTGTGTGTGCATGTGTGTACGTTTAGGTAGAGACTTAACAAGAGAGAAATTGGAACTAAAATTTGAATTCTGGCCCAAACCTTTCAATTCAGCTCACAGAATTATATGATTCTTGATCAAATAAGGTCCAAAAAAGAATCTGTCTTATTTACCTAAAAATCCAGGTCCTGAATTTTGCAACTGTTTCAATGCTAAGTTATGAATCTGTGTCTCTTCTAGCTCGTCACGATTTACGTGCAAGCTAGAAGGCCAGGACCAAAAGAATGAATCGTCTCGGCTTTAGAAAGATGCCCCTCTTTGATCAGCAGTGATATATACACTTGCTGGAACAGCCACATCTGATTGAATCACAACTCTATTCCCCGTTACATTTCTCAAGACATGATTAGGGAAAGAAGTACCATCCGTAACAAATGTATACTGTACTTGCTTAATTAGGTTAGGGAACACGAGCATCGAGTTGAAATCCGCTGTCCATGAGCTAGTGTTTCCCTGCACGGTTGCTCTTGCAACTGTCGTCTTAACCTTCATTCCTAGTGCATTATTGTTTACAATCATGACTTTATCAACTTGGTTGAACGCCCCGTTTCTTTGATCCAATTGCACGATGTCAATCCCCTTATTCGACCCGGAAAACATGTTGTCCACAATGTTGACCCCGTTAGCCACACCCTTTATAGATTTTAAGACGATGTATGCATCTCCGAGAAAGAACGTATTAGAGACTGTTAACTGGACGGGATCCTCAACCACAATGCCTGTATAATCCATGTAAGAGTTGACAATGCGCGTCTGTGTTAAACCTGGTACTTTGACGTAAATACCCGTACCACCAAAACCCGTCGCCTTATTATAGCAATGCACTCCTGATAACAAGTTTGCTTGGCCAGTGATAACTATTCCGGTAGCGGCTGAAAATATGACGACGTCTATGATGGAATTGTCGTTCCCATTTAGGACAATTCCGGTGCCTGAGAAGGCCCTCTCATTAGGGTCGGCCCCTGCCGTGATGCGGTAGCCTAGGTAGGAGTATCTGATGTAAGTTTCGTGACCACCTTGAACCGAGATTCCTGTTGTGTTAAAATGAGTTATGTAGCAGTTGTCGATGTTGGTTCTGAGGGATTTTACGACCTGTATTCCTCCGCCCCGGAAATTGGAGTCGAGGAATAGGTCTCTGAGTGTTATGAACTCGTAGTTGTATTCAGCATTGTTGTTTGAGGCTGGGGATAAGTCGATCAAATAGCCGTCGTTTGGGAAGTCGTTAGATGCTGTTAGTGTTCCTCCATGAATCTGTCAATTGCAAAATTGGAGTGATGAAAAAGTTGTTCAACCAACACCAGAGAGTGTTATTAGCATGTGAACAATAAAATAGAATAATGTTGGAGTTTTACTAAGTTAGAAAATTGTTTTAGGTGAACAATTGACTCAGATATGTGATCATCTGGTTGTGGAATTTACAGCCCACGCTACGGAAAAACACAATTCAACATAATTTTCTTATTTTCACCTAATTTTTAATAGCTATAGTCAGGTCAAGATGTTGCAAGTTTTGAATCTTGACTCTGTTTATGTGGTCCTTTCTGCCTAATTCTGCAGCTAGGTATGTATCTTGAATAATAGTTTGTGAATTGAAATGAGTACTGAGAGTACAATGTTGTCATTTTTTTGAATAAATAAAGCATATACTTCTATACACCAGTTGCACTATGAAACTCAAATACATTTTAAAATAGTATTAGTTGTTTTACTAAAAGGTATTAGTTGTTTTTACTGACCGGTATTAGTTGTGCACCAGTTGCAAGGTGCAAATGGTGCACCCACGTGTTACTCATAAAATAAACTTACCACCAGGTTTCCTTTTCCGGCAAGTGGGAATCGGAGAGGGCGACTGATCAAGTAATTGCCGCCTTCAAGATCCACCCTTGCTCCGCCTAGATTGTCTATTCCTTTGAACAAGAACCCTTTTCCCGGCCCTTTAAGCGCGTCAGATATCGCCCTAAGAATTTCATCCGTGCTGTCCGTTTTCCCAGTCGGGTCTGCACCATACGACGTCGCGTGATACACAATCGCCCCCGTTGCTACCTGCATCATCAAACAACATTAGGCCACATTCTTGGACAAAATCACGAAAGGACTAAAACCACTATTTTAGTTTACTCACAGGCGACGGAACTGGCGCTTGTTGGAGGCTACGCATCGGGATTCTAGGACGCGTACGACTTGATACAGAATCCGAACGAACGAATGAAGCTTTAAGCTCTTGCATTTTCTGCAAATGAACTTGGTTAGAGTTCTTCCTGGAGAAACGAACGCCCGTTGTCGTGGCTTCCACGCCGTACACGTGGATTATGATCAAACCGGTGATTCCTGTGATCATGATTAATAACATGGCTATTCTTGATGCACCCATTTTCCTCTCTTTTGAACAACCTGGTGTTGTTGAATGGCACTTCTCGTTATTCATCATCACTAAATAGGGATTTAGGGAATAGATTGCGTAGCATGGAAAGAACCTGAGCCTGTTTTTAAGTTTTTTTTAACTAAATCATGCGAATATCGCCTGATATATTGTTATAAACTCTCTTATCATGTTTCTTTATATTAAGGATTGGCTGTTATTTATAGGGGGTTGAGTAGAAAAGTGGTGTTATATTCATTTTTTCCAAGGTAGTCTTTTGTGATTTCTTTTGAGATAAAGAATGATGAACCTAAAATAACTCTAAATATCTTTAGGCCCCGTTTGGTTCGGGAAATTGACCAGGATAGGTCGGGATTAGCATTTTATTCCCAAGTAATCGGTTGTTTGGTTTGTGGGATGAGAGCCCAAAATACATTTTCAGTCTGAGTATAAAAATATGTTTAATCTCTAATTCTCCATATGGAGGGATATGTTTATCCCATATAGAAGGTGAGATTGATCAGAATTAACATTTTAATTCATGTATTGATTTTTCAGTACATGATTAAAATTATCAATCCTACAATCCAAACACATATCTTAATTCAAAAAATTCCGTCCAATCAATTAAATTTTATCCAATTTTACTCAATTCTATCATACCTAATCAATTTAGTCATGTGAACCAAACAGACCTTATAGTATTACTATCACACAATTTTTTGTATTTTTTTTCATACGCATCATGAAAAAGTTTGACATGTATGGAAAGGAATAATTACTTATGAGGAGAAGTAAATTTAATTTCTTCCTTTGGTAGATTGTTACGGCTGGAAGAATCTAATGATGTGTCTGATAGGCATTAATTTGAGTAACTTGTGTTTAAAGCAATTCTGTACTCTAGCAAAGTAGTTAAGGTGGTTCAAACTGTTTTTTTTTTTTTTTTTTTTTAACTTGAGATCTGTTATATCATCTTATATTTTAAAATAATTACAATGTGTTTTGTGTATTAAATAAAAATATTAATTAATAACGTGATGTATAAAACTGATAAGATAAAAGGATAAAATATGAATTGAATAATTATAAAACAATAAAGGGTGTTAGGTATCGGTGGGTCAAAATAATTAATTGGCTTGAAGAAAATAATTTTATTCAGAATGTTATTTTCCTTTTTATGTGCTTTTTTATTTGCAATGTTTTTCAAAATTGGGTTGAAAAATAATTAAAAAGTCATAATTCATGTGTGGGCTAATTTTTTTCAGGATTAAATTTTAAAATTTTGTCTATAGTCACATTTTTGCACCATGGATAAAGTTGGTGAGACAAAATTTATAAAATATGATTGTTATAAAATATATATTTATCCAGGTGTATCTTAACAGTTAATTCATAAATAAAACAATTCATTTATTTTAAATTTGCCATAATTCATGTATATATATTTTATAACGCAATTCAATTTTCTTCTTTTTTATATTTTATCAACAACCCAACGTAATCTAAAATATTTTTTTTTCTATTATTTAATAATTATATTTATTTATAATAAATTTTTATTATATTAATAAGGTGATATATTAAATTATTTAATTTTTAAAATTCGTTATTTTAATAAAAAAAAAAATACTATGCACTTAAAATAAATTACGATTTTAATAATTAAGTTTAAATTACAATATTTTGAATACAAAACTATAAATAAATATATCAAGCTACATAGATGCATAAAATATAACAATTCAGAAAATCCTATTAAAGGACATGGTTGCAATGTTAAAGTTGTAGGTTACGTTCTTAACCTATATGTTATATATTTAACTATGTAGGTTATGTTCTTGACATATAGGTTATGTATTTAACAATCCAACCCAATTCAAAATATTTTTTTTTCTATTATTTAATAATTTCTATGCACTTAAAATAAATTACAATTTTAATAATAAAATTTAAATTACTAGAATTAGAATACAAAATTGTAAATAAATATATCAAGTTAACAAAAATTCATATGAAATGGAGTACAATCAAACACAAATTACATTCACCCCTCCCAAAATATTAAAGCATCAATGCTCAATTTATATTCAGTCTCACCGAAAGACAGTCTCATACAAGTGTGCATCTATCAAATTATATATAGATGCGTAATACAACAGTACAAAAAATAAAATTACACATTTAATTATCGGTACCGAATTTTTACATCAATATTAGTCTCTATTTGGTAAGAAAATAAAAATAAAAATTTTGATATAACATTTATTTATTTATTATACGTATAATATTTTGTAAAAATGAAAATATAACACTTTCTTAATACAATTTATATTAATAAATAAGGATGTGACATGTGGCATTAAGCTCATCAAGACCTGTGTCATTTCCATGGAGTGGCTGGCCGCACAGATCGGCAACAATAAACTGAATTCTGATTCTTTTTTTTAATTTCTTTTTTTGTCCTTTTATGTGGATTGGTTTGGCTACATGGACCGATAAACATAGTCTTAGGATGTGTTTTGAAACACTTAAAACAGCTTTCAGAAACACTTATTTTTTTCAAAAGCTGTGAGAGGGAGCTTTGAAAATAAGTGCTTCTGAAAGCTATTTTAAGTGTTTCAAAACACGCCCTTAGCCTGATTCTTAGAGCCGGTAAACATGTAGAACTAAATTTTCAAAGTTGTTTTATTTAACGTTGTTTTATTTTTGAGCTTTCATATTTTTGGGTAAAATAAAATAAATTGGTGAAAGGGTGACCAATAAATTTCAGGAAAGTAGGGCAGTTTAAATGCTCAACTGCCTGTTTCATGGTGAAGAATTACAACCAGAAAACAATATAAGTAACCAACCCCTTTAAAGTATCATTTAACTGGTATGTTTGGATTCCTGAAATCCATTATATTTTGAAATGATTTTACAAGAGAGTCTCTTATATTTTCTATGTTCTTGATATCTGTATTTTTTATTTTTATTTTTACCCTATTATAAACTTTATTTATACTTTTGTTGAATTGTCACCTTTTAACTATGAAATTTCGCTTTATTCTTATTTTTTTAAAGTTGAACTTCTTTTACAAATTGAGATAATTGGGATCGACCACTTAAAAAAAAAACCGTTGAGATATAAAAAAAAAAAAACACATGCTGCAAAAGAGTAGACACACAAAGTTTCTAAATAATATATGGGTAAAACATGAATTATTCGAGAGTTGGATGGGAATATTTTAATTAAGGAAATTACAAGTCAAAATAGGGAAATGTAGTCCTTTGAAAGAATAGTACTCCCTTTTCATTTTTTCCTAAAGCACTTTAATTACCTATAACTTAAAGTGGACTACTTATGCAGGAAAGTGAGACAAGTGTACCTATATAACTAAAAAGTTAATACTAAAAGATCGAGGATATCGTGCAGCAGAATAATTGGCATACTAAATGTTTTGAAAAAATGTTGGTGTAGGGTTGGGCATTTGGGGGTGGGTGTAAATCTGTAAATATAAATTTGTGTAGGCAGGTGAATTTGTAATGTTGGAATGTAGTCTGAAACTGATTCATATTAATAAATTTAAATTATTAATTATTTGAATTTTTTTGTAATTAATTGATGGAATTACAATAGTTCTCTAAGATAATCAATTACAATAATTTCTTCTATTACTGGACACATGACAACATCATTTCATCTCGCTGTAGAGCGGAATCGCAATCACCACAAGAGGGGGACCACCTGAAACCGCAACTCGGAACCGCAACCCAACAACAGGGAGACCACCACCCCACAAGAGAGGGACCACCACAGGAGGGAATAATATAGAGAGGGTATAATGTTAAATATTAGTAGTTAATATAAAAATAATAATTGCAAACTAATATTAGGCTGGACATATTAGTTTTTTTTTATTATACAATTAATATTTTATATTACTCTATATGAGTTGATCTTTTCATCACATTAATTGATATTTTTTTGTACAATTTTTTTTAATTTGTCAATATAAAAAATAGCTTGATTGAATATTTGTAATAAAAATTGAATTAAAATTGTATATGTTTACTTTACAATGTATTCAACAAATTAAACCACCGTCGAGGCTCATTAGGACCTCAAATCTTAATCGTAGTTGAGGTCGTGTCCGATAATGGACGACTTGCGGACTCTAAATCGCAATCGAGGCTCATAAACCCTTCTATCAGGAAGGCGTATAAGACCTCAAATCTTAAACATAGTCGAGGTCGTGTTCAATAATGGACGATCTGCGGACTCTAAATTGCAATCAAGGCTCAAAAGCCCTTCTACTAGAAGAGTAGGTCTAGTGTGAAAATTTTCATGTATGAAAATTTATAAAATTGCTCTAAATAAACCATCTACACCCTAAACATTAAAAAATGAACCCTAAATTATGACCTATAAGGACCGGGTAAACCATGAATCACTTGGGCCGAGTGAATCATGAACCACTCAATTTTATCTTACCTTCATCAATATGTAACAATAAATTTTTGGCGGATATCCAAATATTTTTAAAAAATATCCACTATTTATCTAAAATTAAGGATTTCAAAATATGTTTTTCAAGTATCATATCCTATCTATTCAAAAGTATTCAATCACTAAATATATGTATGTATCAAAATATTTTTCAAAAGTCTCCAATATCCAATAAATACTTTTTAAAAGTATCTAATACTATGAATCTGTGTTGCACGGGTGCGGGTGCGGGGTGCAGATACGATACGATTCGGGTGCAGAGATTCGTAGATTTTCAAATTTTTAGGATACGATACGGTTAGGATACGTCAATTTTTTTAATTTAAATATATATATCACCTGTAATAATATTAAAAATTTACAACAATTATATATAACACATGTAATAATATCAAGAGTATTTAAAACACAAGTACTAATATCAAGGAATTCATCCCATAAGTAACAAAACAACAATTAAATCAAATATCATTAACCTATACAAGTCATAAATCATAATAAAAGATTAATAAATTTTAATATTTAATAAGTTTTAGAGTGTGTCCTTCAAATTATTAGTAAATTTTAATTTTTTACAAAAAAAAACCCAAAATTTAATAAATTTTACAAAAAAATCCCAATACATATCCGTCTGGCAGATCCTAAAACGGGATACGCGTATCCGATAATAAAAAAATTAAAAAAAATTAGGATTTGCCACATGGCGAATCGGGTGCGAATCCCACCCGAATCGCACCCGTGCTTAATCCGATCACTACATCTTGTTAATTTTTAAGAATCCATTGCATTAGAGCTATGAATCTAAAAGTATTCCAAAATATATATTCAATCCATATTGGGCTTTTCTAATATCTCATGTAATATATGGTAGATATTATTAAAAAATATAGATGTACAATCAAGATTAAATTTAAAATTATAGTTATTAAGATAAGAGAGATTTTGAAATAGAGTGATTTGACTTTGACTAAAAATTTATCTTTATATATATAGTAGAGATAGAGATATTTTTCCAAAATATTCAATAAATATTTTCTAAAATTATAATTTTTTTTGTTTGATGATAAAATTATCCAATATTTAATAAATATAAATATTTTCCAAAAGTATCATCTAAAAGTATTCCAAAATATATGAAATTCATTTAATTAATACTAATTAGATTAGTTGTAACTTGTTTTTTTTTTTTTTTTTTAATTTTAATTGCAGAAGATTCAACCAAGCTATAATGCTACCACCATCGCGCCGTCCGCTAAGGCCCGGCGGCGGCAATAAAAAAGAGGTACTAAAATCTATCTATCTTTTGTGTGTTGTTTCTTCTGTAAGCATTTGATAGCAATTATATGCAACTGCTCTGCGACTCATTCGATTGCAATACTAGGCAACTAGCACAATAAGCGTTGCAGTATCACAACAATCTGCAGGTCGATCTATGAGTTTCATTATAGATTAGTTATTTAGAGACTACAGGAGTCTATATATAAAAGAAAAAAGAAAAAAAAGCTAGCTTTTTATTTTTTATAATCTGTCAATCATCAGATTGTTGTATTGTGTTGTGCTGCGAAGCATAAATAGACGGAAATTACATCTTTCTAGACCTATCTCGGCAACAACTTTTTCGATTTTCTTTTCTCCACTGATGCAGTTTTTCCCAACACAGATGGTTATGGTTGGGGGATACACTAATTATTTAAGGGGGTGTAGAAGCTGTTGGAAATATTTGGGAAAATCGTAGGATAAAATAAATTTTTAGAAAAAAAAAATACTGGAAAAATAAGAAAAATCACTTGAGGCGCAGCAAAAAGAAGATCGTCTCTTAAGGATTTACTCTCGTAATCCCCCGGGATTCAACAAGCCTTCTAGCGTTAATAACTAAGATCGGGGAGCAAACAAAAATATTAAAGCCCATCAATTTTAAAAAAAAGAAAAAAAAAGTTATCGTGCTCTGTATCTTTTTCTTTCCACAAGAGTGTATCTATATATAGAAGAATGGAAGCACACGTTGGAATGGAAGAGAAGTGATGGACTTGTTCTTTCCACAAAAAATGCAACAACCGATTTAAACTTCCCATAAAAGTTGCAACAATCAATTTCAAATGATAAGCAATTTTTGACCGAGAAATAGAAGAAAAAGATTTGACCAAGAAAAGAGTTTTATAAAATAGACGTTAGTTTTATTTTTCCAAAGATAAGTATTATTTGTTGAGAAGATATAGGAAACAAACTTGGTGGATAAGTTTGAAAATATTTTTGAAATACTTTAAATTAATTAATTAATTAATTTACAACAATCTCCACCTATTTCAAAATTATTAATAAAGCATTTAATTTAAGAAAGAAAAAACACAAAGAAAATGATGGGTTCAACAAGACTGTGTAATGCATCGAATTTGGTGTCTTTTGGACTATGAACCAAACCTAGAAAGATAAGGTATAAGTTACTGAGCATTGGTGAAACATATAGCTTCTATGAACCAATAACTCATAGTTGTAACTTAAATTGCTTACCCATCACATTACATGTAATTATTTTGTTGCTCAACGCGGTTGTCTTGTGAATAGGCCATAAAGTTATTCATGAGTGCTCTAGAGGCGTAGCTAAGGTCTCATGGGAGGGCCCCACTCCACACTCATATAGGTGAATTCATCAAATATATTTTGCAAATAATATACCACCCATAAGGGATATGAAATTCATTAAAAGCTTTTAGCTTACCCTCTCAATTTCGCAATAAAGCACCACACACACTTTAACAATTTAAGAATGGACTTACTATAAGGTGCTAGCAGAATTAACAAGTGACTTGTTATTACCCATATGAACCTTATTCATGGGATCTCCAATCAAAAAGGTTGGGTTCCCATCACTGTTAATTTTCAATTGACTTAAGTCTCATTCCTTTAGACGTCTCACACATTGATTTTCTACCCATGGAATTTCTTTAGACTAGTCAAATTATTCCATCTTGTAACAATTGCTTAACCACTTCACCTCTTAGATTAATGTGTCTCACGTACCATTGAATATTTTTTTTTTTTTCAATGGTTATTGCCTTTTGGCAATCTCAGCTAGGGGTGAGCATTCGGTAAAAACCGAACCGAACCGAATTAACCAAGCTGAATTAACCGAATTTCACACCATAATACACCGAAACCGAACCATTTAACCATAAAACCGATTAAAACCGAACTGAATTTTTTCGGTTCGGTTTCGGTTTAAAACTGAAAAAACCGAAAATTTAACATTATTGAATTAAGTCATTTAATAACACAAAAATTCAACTAAGTGATCCTGTCCATACTCCATAACCATAAAATTCAACGAAATTGAGAAATTCAAGTCCATAACCATAACAATACATTCAGAAATTCATAACACAAAAGGACTCCAAATCTAATTTATTTTGAAGTTACTTTCCATAACAATGCAAAATACAAATATGTCCAAAATTTTGCAAAATATAACCCAAATAACAATGCAATTCCATAACAATGCAAATGTAAGTCTAAAAGCGCAAATCAGTATAAAAACAAGCAATGATTGATGATCAAATCCAATCCTATCTCCTCCAAATCTACGTGTTGGTGTTTGATGTTCTTTGCTCCCAGCTCTTCCGGTTCAACATTTGACAAATTGAAAAAAAATTAGAAAATAATTTGTTAATAAATAAAATAATCAAGAAAATTAAAACATCAAGAAAAGATAAATTAGTCACATAAGCTTAATTGCCATTCTCAAAATTCTCAAGCTCCTCAAGTTGTTCTTGACATATATAGAACTTTGTGAATTTGAAGCAAATAAGACACACAAAGCAGCTTTTAGGAGTTAAAGAACTCCTAAATATATCTAACATACCACCGGCACTAAAGGAAATGCAACGGTTGAAATTGGAGCGGCTAAAATATCACGAGCCATTCTTGAAAGAACTGGAAATGCTCGAGTTCACACTCCACCACTTTAACACATCCAATTTCCCTCTAACATAGCTTCACTCAAGTAGACTTCTAGTTCATTTTGCTTGCTTCCATCTATCCCACTCTCCATTCTTCCTTTCTTTATATCTAGCTTTAGACAACGACTCATCATCACCATCTATTTCACAATGGGACACACCACTAGAACGTGACTTGTTGCCACTATCATTCACTTCACTCCTTTGGTTGATACTTATTCTCATACTCCCTAAACACCTCAAAAAGCTCATTCCTCACAGATTGAAAGATGGTGACACCCCCCCTCCCACATACATTTCGCTCAATGAATACTCCAAATAGCCTAATTTATCCGTGGATCAAAAAACATTAGCCCAAAAGATGATTTTATTCATTTTTTCCAAGATCTCCCCAATATTTATCAAATTTCTTTTTCATAGACTCACCCAAATTTTTAGTATCCCTATCCATACTATCCTTCCAATCATTCAAAATGCAAAGACAAATCGCTAATCTCACTTAAAATGTGTTAGATGTGACATAAAAAATGAACCGAAAACGCCATTCAACTTATGAAAATGCTTCAATAAATCAAAATACTTACGAATACAAGTCCAATCAAGAGATGGAACTTTTTTTCCTCCCCAAATCATCCTATAACTTGTATCTATTTCATCATACTTCTCAAATGCCCTTTCAAACTTTTCAAATTTATTTAAGCATGGTGTAGGTTGAATTCCACCTAGTAGGAACATTTAAACACAATGAATTTTTACTTTTATTCCTTCCAAATCCACACACTCTTTAAATCTTGTTATTCTAGCAGGGGAATTCCTAATGTACCTAACCGCATCCCTCACACGTTTAACTGAATCATCAATATCTTTTAAGCCATCTTGTACTACTAAATTAACTACATGTGCAATACATCTCATATGCAAGTATTTACAACTCCCAACACCAGTTCCCCAATTCAAAATTTTTTTTTTTCATATGCTTTATAGCCCCATCATTAGAACTTGCATTATCTCCATTTATAGTGAACACATTTTTCAATCCCCAATCAAGAAGACAATTTTCAAGTGCTTTACCAAGGTATTCACCTCTATGACTAGAAACGGGTACAAAATTGATTATCTTCTTATGTAAATTCCACCTATTATCAATGAAATGAGCAGTAATGCACATGTAGTTAATTCTTTGTAAAGAAGTCCAAGTATCAGTAGTAATACACACTCTTTCACAGTTTATCTTCATAAAAGACTTCAATTTTGATCTTTCATTAAGATACAATTGATAACAATCCCTTGCCACCGTCCATCTAGAAGGAATTTGAATACAGGACATTTTATTCACAAAATCCCTAAAACCCTTCACCCTCAACACACTTAAATGGTAGTTCATCAACAATTATCATGATTGCAAGGCCCTAATCTCATTGATCAAATTTCCAAGTACTAATAAAGAAAACAACTACCATCAAGATCGGGCTCCAAATTCAATAATCCTTGTTTCAATTCTTGAAGTGGGTTTTCCATGCATTTTCTATAGTGGCCATTTAGTGATGAAGTACCATTTTTTTTAGGATCACAAAGTATCAAATTGGATGCACAAGTTGTATCCTCAACACCTTCTGCATTCTTGATTTTCTTGAAGTGTGGCCACACCTTTGACCTTGGTTTCATCGGTTTTCTCTTTACTTTATTATCCACTGTTGATTGAGAATTCACTGGATTTTCATAAAGGAATTCAGATGCTTCTTCTTCTTCCAATTGTTCATTTTCTTCTTCTTCAATCGCATTCCGCCCACACCTCCTTCCGGAGTTAGTGTATTGAGCTTGACATCTACATACATGAAACAAATGAACTTAGAGTATGCAACATTTGTTTAACATTTAAAATGAAAATGATATATTTTGCTAAATGCTAAATATTAGTTACAATCATTATTTTCAAATGCTAAATATCAAGATATCAATTTCCTCATTTCACCCTGTAGTGATTAACTAAACAGTTATGGCATAGCTTTAAAGCAGCAAAATATCCAGAATAACAAAGAAGGGCAGTGGATTTTCACAACTAAAATTATAACAAAGAAGAAGGAAGTTGGATTTTCACAACTAAAAATTATTCTTAGTAAAATTTAGCAATCGAATCTAAAAAATGATATAATATTCTTAGTTAAAATGATATAATATTAGTTACAATCACTATTTTCAAATGCTAAATATCAAGATATCAAAATTTCACTTTCAGAAGTGATTAACTAAACAAGTTATGGCATAGCTTTTAAAGCAAAAGAAAATATGAATAACAAAGAAGGGCGTGGATTTTCACAACTAAAATTATAACAAAAGAAGGGCGTTGGATTTTCACAACTAAAATTATTCTTAGTAAAACAAAGCAATCGAACCGCAAGAAAATATAAATAGAAAATAAATAATTTATTGAAATTTTGAAGTAACTCACGGAGGTTCTCTAATTAATTAACCCCGATTTACACGGAGCTTCTCTGCAAAGGTGAAATGAAACGAAAAAATTGAGTCGAGTGTATAATACAATTAAAAGCAATAAAGAAAGAGGTATAACGCACGCTTAAATACAAATTGAAGAGGTCGAGAATGGGGGAGCGGGCCGGGTGGAAATTTTTAGGCGTCAAGTGAGGATTTGCCAAGGGGGAGGGAGGGATGCGTGCACCCAGCGGTGGGTCGGAGATTAAGTTTGGCGCGATCGAACATGATGGGCGGTGAATTTAGGGAGAGTGAAGAAAGCGGTGGATGGAAAATTGAAAATGAGAGTATGCTGAAATCTGAATTAGGGTTAGGGAGGGGAGGGGATGGTATATATATATTAAGTAAATATCGGTTCGTTTCGGTATATTTACCGAAAAAACCGAACCGAAACCGAACACCAATATTTTTAAAATTGAAAACCGATCCCGAACCGAAAACCGATTTAACCGAACCAAATTTATGTTTCGGTTCGGTTCGGTTCAATTTTTTGGTTTTTACCGTATTCTGCTCACCCCTAATCTCAGCGCTTTGACACTTAAAAATGTTAGTTCCCGCTAATTAAAATACAAGCTGAATTTATTATTCACTTGGCCTTAAAAAACAACACAGTCAACATGTTAATTTTGTGGATTTACCCAAATTCCCTTCCAAGGTTCTAGCTAAACAAATCTTAACCAATTGCGGCTGTACAGAAGTGTTCAATATTGAGATAAAGGTATACGAATAAATTGAATTTATTTTCTAACTTATAACAAAGATATAAAATTGAATAAACTTGCTGCATGTAAGTACCAATTATGATTAGAAAACAACAATCCACTGATTTCTCTAGTTATATTTAAAGAATATTAAAAGTTATACATATCTATAGATATTTCCGGAACATAAATCGTGGCAACAAACTTAATTATAAGCATACATGCAAATATCACATTTATATAAAAGAAACAAGTTTAACTTGAATTTTTGCATGCGTCACATTTATATAAAAGAAACAAGCTTAACTTGGATTTTTCCAAAATTTTAAAAAAATTAAGGAAAGATATAAAATTTCCAAAGGATATTGCATGAAAAAAAAATTTATCAGCGCCAATTGTTATAACTATGGTGTATACATATTTTGATAAATTAAAAGGATAATTTAATAAATTTGTCGAGGTCATAAAACATGCACGAGACTGTTACATTCCTACAAATTTTGTATGGAAATTGATCATGAAAAAAAATCATATGCTCGTAACATATTTAAATTAAATTGATATACACCAATAATTGATTAGAGTCAAAAGAACCAAGAAGGAAATAATTTTATTCATCTAAAAAAACATTAAAATATTAAAAACATCAAATCAAAATAAAAAATAAATCCATCACATGGAAACATTAAGAACAAAGAGACCATTGCTACAATAACCCTTACCAACTAAGATATTGCTTTTGGTCATCACAATCTTATCAGATTCAAAAGTCACTTTCACTCCTGTCTTTCCTAACAGAGCCACCGAGATTAAGTTTGCACGAATGCTGGGCACATGAAGTACATCATTGAGAGCCAAAGTCTTACCAGATGTGAGTTTGAGAAGAACTTTCCCTTTCCCTTCAACATTTATAGTTAGGGAATCACCAAGATACACATGTTCTTCTCCACTTCCTACAGCAGCATAGGAAATAAAAACATCTTTGTTTGCACAAATATGTCTGGTAGCCCCAGAATCTACTACCCAATCTTTCACATTGGCCACAAGATTAATTTGAGAAATGACTGCAGAAATGATATCATCTCCTTGTGCCACATTTGCACTTGGCTTAGACCACTTATATGGATTTGGCCTCGGAGCCATATTAAAATTTTGTCTAGGAGTCATATATGCATTTTGCATATGAGGATTTTCATTTTTTACTCTATCTCTACATTGAGATGCATGATGATTGGGCTTTCCACAAACAAAACAGTAACCATTTTCTTGAAAGTATTGGAGTTATTAACTTTAGGAACGAAACTAGAATTCTGAAATCTACAGTTGTATCTATTGTTATTGTTACCTTGCACCAGGTTTGCCTTTAAAGCAATTTCCTTAGCCTTTGCTTCTTTGAATTGTTTGCGATTGGTTTCCAAGTGACAGCTGCTTGTGTTTGTGTTTAAGTTGTTGCTTGTAGTCATTCCATGATTCTGGTAGCTTTTCGATCAGAATACCTGCAACAAACTCCTCCTGCAAATTGATATTTTCAGCTTTGAGTTCCTCCAACAGCTTGTGATACTCGTTGATTTGTTGCTTGATGTCCTTATCCTCCACCATCTCCCAGCGATAAAAATTCCCTATCACGAACTTTTGCTTTCCCGCGTCCTCTGCAGTGTATTTGAGATTCATAGAATCCCAAATTTCCTTTGCCTCCTTGTACGAAACGTAGACATCGAAAAGGTCATTAGTTAAAGTACTAATGAAAATGTCGATACCTTGTTTGCATGAATCCAGAACTCAATCTCCTTGGGATCCACTGACTCGCCATCAGGCTTGTGGTGAACAAGAGCAGTTGCAACACCATGCATGTCAAGAAGCGCGTAAATCCTCTCTTGCCACCTTTTATAGTTCAGTCCTCCAAACATCTCAATTTTTGAGATATCCGGAAACGGCTTTGAATAGAGCATAACAGAAACATGCCCAATAGTGCTCAAATCTTGTACAGTCAGCAATCCTCTCTTGCCACCTTTTATAGTTCAGTCCTCCAAACATCTCAATTTTTGAGATATCCGGAAACGGCTTTGAATAGAGCATAACAGAAACATGCCCAATAGTGCTCAAATCTTGTACAGTCAGCGGAGTGGAAGTGGAGGATGATACTTTATTGGGATCATTATTTTTCGTGGCGTCTAGAGAAGTGTTTGGGCTTTTGGGATCCATAAATCCTTAAGATTGTTGGAAATATTTGGGAAAACCGTAGGATAAAATAAACTCTTAAAAAAAAAAATCGGAAAAATAAGAAAAACCACTTGAGGCGTGCAGTAGCACTGTCCTTAAGGATTTACTCTCGTAATCCCCCAGGATTCAACAAGCCTTCTAGCGTGAACTAGGATCAGGAGCAAACAAAATATTAAGCCCAACAATTTTATAAAGAAAGGAAAAAGGTTATCGTGCTCTGTATCTTTTTCTTTCCACAAGAGTGTATCTATATATAGAAGAATGGAAGCACACGTTGGAATGGAAGAGAAGTGGTGGACTTGTTCTTTCCACAAAAATTGCAACAACCGATTTAAACTTCCCATAAAAGTTGCAACAATCAATTTCAAATGACAAGCAGTTTTTGACCGAGAAATAGAAGAAAAAGATTTGACCGAGAAAAGGGTTTTTTAAAACAGACGTTAGTTTGTTTTAAAAAGATCTGCTACGTTTCCCGGCTCAAGATATCTATTTTGGTGCTAGATTTGTGTGCCGCAAGTGGTACCATATGATGCGTTCCACAAATTTCATACGCAAGCACCTTGAGCGCGCAAGTTCCGGACTTCTCTGCATGGATGATTCACAGTCATAGAGTCAGATTCCTAGTCTGGTCTAGTTGGAACGGTTTGGTGTTGGAGAGTGATGGCACCCAGACAATAATATATCATGTTACAAACATTTCGACAGACCAAGTTTTTCGTCTCCCTCAATGTCCCTATGCCATGGATTTTTATGCGTGGAGTTCCATAGGGTATGATGCAGCTTCCATGACTTATAAAGTGGTTGTATCGTATAGTGGTAAAGAACAATATCGATGCGGTATATTAACATTGGGAGTAGATAAATCATGGAGGATTGTTCATACAGATCACTTATCTGACTTTGCTAAGACCGCATTATCGAGTAATCCGTACAATACTGAAGGTTTTGTGCATTGGTGCTATCGACGCGGTACTTTTCTTGTTTTGAATTTAGAGACTGAAATAATCTCAGAGATCTCTCCACCAGTGTCCTCGAACAGAATAGTTGCCTATGTTTTTTGCCCTCAAGAAGACATGTATCTCACTTTGTTCAGCGCGGAAGATTGGTATGGGAAGTTTTTGAGATGAAACCAGAAATTGGGAAATGGAAAAGGCTGCCTAACATTTGCATGGAAGGCCAAAAGGGCAAGATTGAAAGGCTTGTTGGCTTTAACCCTATGCAGAAGGGTGTTCATATTATACCACGGGGTTGGTTGAAATACCCAGAGGTGTTGGCCTTGAGCATGGAAATTGGATCAATTGGATATAAACGCGTTTTTGTCATTTTCTATAATCTTATTACATGTGAAATCGGCACTAATGTGTTGTCTATTTGCGCCAACTGTCAGCGAGTTACACCTTATAAGAACAGCCTGGTATGGTTGGGTGGAACCTAAGCTAAACATTTTCTTCAACTTATATGTAATTTATTTTATCATTTGACGTTGAGTTGTTGAAGGAGTTTTATTAGTTTTTGTGTTTTGAATTAATTAATTTAATTATGATTATAGTTTTATTTTGGAATTGATGCAACATTGCTTTGGGCTCTCTGCCCCATACTGAATGCTAATGTTATTAATTTCATGTATTGTTAGATATGAATCAAAATTTATTTCTTGCTTGGCCACTAATGCAAGAAATATAACAAGAGTTAATTATGTCAGTGTCTTGGGAAGCAAAGATAAATACGAGTTGTCCCATTCTCATATTTCACTAATTAAATGGGTAATGATCATCCACACCTATAATGGAAAAATATTAAATTTATTATAGTTGTAAGTACCTCCTTATCAACGCTACTGCTCTTTTATAAATAAAATGACTTTAAATTAGACATGAGAGTTTTGGGGCTTCTGTGGTTGAGTACTGATTTATATTTTTGTTTCTTTGTACTGCTCTGAGTTTGTTCATGATTGCTGTGAAGAAAATTTTATCCTTTTTTTTCTTTTTCTTTTTCTTTTTTTCCATCCTGTTATCTGAATTCTTAGCACCCCGAGTGGGACTGGTTTATGCTGGTATTTACTTTGTAGTGATCTGCGTTTCTTTTATAATTTTTTTTTTTTTTTTTTCATGTTGGCCTGTTGTGGAAGAAGCCCAAAGATTAGGCCTACCAGATTCATTGGAGTTAGTGACTTCAGTTGCAAGAAGATTCAAGGCCTGTTAGCATTTGCAACCTTTCCTTCGGTTATCAATCAAGTGATTAGATAATTTAATGAATATACCAACTATTTAGTGATTTGGGTGTTGATGGTTTTGTCAAGTAATCATGCAATCTTGTTTCTTGTCAATAAAAGTGCTGGCACATGAATGCATTTCCTTCTTCTTGTTTCCTAGCAATGTATGGTTCGCAGTAATTTGAGGCTAGAGAAAAAGGTGGAAGCTAATTAAATGAATGGTCAGTTTTTCTCAAGATTTCAGTGAATATGTATGTACCTAAAAAGTGCAGTGACACATCTTCTGGTTGGTGTTTAGGAGCAATATGGAAACAAGATTAAGACAAGTGAGTAACAGATTAACGGCACTTGTAAATCAGGTGAAAGTAATTCTTGACATCTTTGCTAATTATATTATTCTAAATTCTAATATCATCACTCTATTCCAACAAACAGCCGGATTGTTTGGATAGAAAATAAAATTTGACCTTACATTCTCTTTTATTTGTATTTGTTTTGCCACATGTATTCATAGGAGTTGGGGCATTCAAAACTAGGTCTATCTGGTGAGTGATTAATTTACGAGGCGATAATTCTGTCTATTCAATTGTTTTTATATGTCTCCTTCAGAAATTCTGCAATTATGTGAAGATGAAATAATTCAGTTATGTGTTATATGAAGGTGTTGCAAAAAATAGAGCCGTTAGGTGTTGATTTCAGCTCTGTCAGTGTTGATGGGTCTTTGGGTTATGGTTCTTTTTGCAGCAGAGACTTCATGCTACGGCAGAACAAATGGGGAGTTGCAGAACTTGGAGATTGAGCTCCGAGCCCAGGACACTGCAAGATCTGAAATTGTGTTAATGCTACTGCAGAACTTCAGGTTTACTTTGGTTTTGTTTCTGTTGTCATGTGAAGTTTGATGCATGCATATGATGATAAGTGAATGTGTAAAATTGATTGTTAAATCTTTATTGGTATATATATCTGCCTCTGCAACTTTTTCATGTTTTCTGATTATTCAGTAATTGGCAATGCTTTCTTTAAGGTTATAACCTAGACAATTGAAGAGTACCTAAACTGCTGAAGTTAATGTATATTTATTGATGGCTAATGAAATGTGGTAGCATAAATACATGGTTTATGAGACCAGTAGAAGAAATTGGTAGGCTGTTTCGTGTAGTATGCTTTTAAGACTCACAAGATGTAGCAGATAGTGTTATGGCCAATTGTGCACTGGTTATTGTTCACTACATCTTTGCTGTTGCAGATTAGTATTTTTTTTCTCATATTTAGAAGTTCTGTGAATGAAGCCTTCTCTGAGTTGGATTTTTTCAAGTTTGAGTAGCCCTATGACTTTCGCTGTTTGCATAAGCTGATCAAGTGTTGTTCTGGAGTATAATAATAATTTTTTAAGAAATCCTTTTACTGCACCGACATGACTTTTCTAAATGCAGCTGTACAGTTAAGAATCCTAGTCAGACTGCCATGGAGACACTCATAACTAAAAGTAGAAGTGCAAAAAAACCCCTTGTAGTTTTCGGTGTGTGCCTCAAGGAAGTCGTGATTTGAAAGAGCTCGAAGGAGTAAGTATAGTTGGAGTCCAGCAAATTGATCGAGTGGTAGAAGTTGTTGAGGAGGCACTGAAAGGTTGTGAAGTTCGACTTTTGACTCGCAAGACGTTACCTACACTTGACCTCCCTTCCAAAGGTGAGATTTTAGATCTTGTATTATATGTATTGATATAATATGTAATGATTCATTGTATGACGTACTTTTCGAGTGCTTGGATGGGTATTATCTATTTTTCAGTTGCTAACTTCCATTTTTTTCATCACGTGAGAAAAAACAAGCTTGTTGAGATTCTTCCAATAAATGTTGGTTGTTTAGGTGCTTGCACTTATTTCAAGACAAAGCTTGCTCGTGGTCATTTAGGAAGCTACACGGTTGACAGCCTTGTAAATGAAAATTGTGTTATGAAGACGCGTTATTCTGCCAAGTTTGACGTTGCAGGCAGGACGTGTCAGATCTGTCGTGGCTCATGGATTCAAGAAGATTTGGTCGAGCAGTGAAGACACTTGAGCATATGGTATGTTTCATCTTTTCATGCTAATAACTTGTTTAACTTGATACAAATTCATAAATACCAGAAGAAACTTTGTTGGCACTTTGACTACATGGAAAACTTTGGCTTATCTTGAACAATGTGTTAATTAAATGCAATCATAGGTTGGTAGATTTTTGGTTGTGTTTAGATATATAAAAAAAATAATGTTATGCCTATTTTGTGATATTTTTTCGCAGGGCGTGACATTGGAGTATTCTCCCCATTTTGTTAAATTCTCCGAATTGGAATGACAAATGATCCCTATATTTTAGAGCACTTGAAAAAAATAGCTAAAGTTTTGTGCCACCAATGTGTGTATTTGTTTCTTCACGTTGTTGTTCAGTCTGGAAGTGACGCCATATTAACTGTGAGTATTTTTGACAATATGTTAACTAGTCCCGTAATTTGTTGGGTGTTGACCATATCCCTTAAAATGATGCAATTTTTACTCAGCACTTACCTTTCCAACTTACCACATTTATACAATATTACAATGGAGAAATTAAGTGGTAGTGTTCCTTTATACCTTCTTCAATTGTATGTGTTAAAGAAGATAAAGTTTCTGAGTTTTATGGGGAAATATGCACCATTATAAGTGCTAGAATTTAGTCTTTCTATGAATCTTTGATTTTTCAAACAATATATATGGGGATTTACCTCCTTATCAACACTACTGCTCTTTTATAAATAAACTCAGCTTTAACAATGACTTGTAAGTTTTGGGGCTTTTGTGGTTGAGTACTGATTTATACGTTTGTTTACTTTGTACTGCTCTGACTATGTTCATGATTGCTGTGAAGGAAATTTTATCTTTTTTTAATCCTGTTATTTGAATTCTAAGCACCGCGACCGGGACTTACTGGTATTTACTTTGTAATGATCTGAGTTTCCCTGCACATTCTTTTTTTAATGTTGGTCCGTCATCAAATTCATTGGAGTTAGTGACTTCAGTTGCGAAGATTCAAGACCTGTTAGCATTTGATATCATTCCTTCGGTTATCAATCAGGTAATTGGATTAATTTAATGAATTTCGATTATACCAATGACTTAGTTACTGGGGTGTTGATGGCTACGAATAAATTGAATTTATTTTCTAACTTATAACAAAGATATAAAATTGAATAAACTTGCCGCATGTAAGTACCAATTATGATTAGAAAACAACAATCCACTGATTTCTCTAGTTATATTTAAAGAATATTAAAAGTTATACATATCTATAGATATTTCCGGAACATAAATCGTGGCAACAAACTTAATTATAAGCATACATGCAAATATCACATTTATATAAAAGAAACAAGTTTAACTTGAATTTTTGCATGCGTCACATTTATATAAAAGAAACAAGCTTAACTTGAATTTTTCCAAAATTTTAAAAAAATTAAGGAAAGATATAAAATTTCCAAAGGATATTGCATGAAAAAAAAATTATAAGCGCCAATTGTTATAACTATGGTGTATACATATTTTGATAAATTAAAAGGATAATTTAATAAATTTGTTGAGGTCATAAAACATGCACAAGACTGTTAAATTCCTGAAAATTTTGTATGGAAATTGATCATGAAAAAAAATCATATGCTCGTAACATACTTAAATTAAATTGATATACACCAGTAAATTGATTAGAGTCAAAAGAACCAAGAAGGAAATAATTTTATTCATCTAAAAAAACATTAAAATATTAAAAACATCAAATCAAAATAAAAAATAAATCCATCACATGGAAACATTAAGAACAAAGAGACCATTGCTACAATAACCCTTACCAACTAAGATATTGCTTTTGGTCATCACAATCTTATCAGATTCAAAAGTCACTTTCACTCCTGTCTTTCCTAACAGAGCCACCGAGATTAAGTTGAGATTAAGTTTGCACGAATGCTGGGCACATAAGTACATCATTGAGAGCCAAAGTCTTGCCAGATGTGAGTTTGAGAAGAACTTTCCCTTTCCCTTCAACATTTATAGTTCGGGAATCACCAAGATACACATGTTCTTCTCCACTTCCTACAGCAACATAGGAAATAAAAACATCTTTGTTTGCACAAATATGTCTGGTAGCCCCAGAATCTACTATCCAATCTTTCACATTGGCCACAAGATTAATTTGAGAAATGACTGCAGAAATGATATCATCTCCTTGTGCCACATTTGCACTTGGCTTAGACCACTTATATGGATTTGGCCTCGGAGCCATATTAAAATTTTGTCTAGGAGCCATATTTGCGGATTTTCATTTTTTACTCTATCTCTACATTGAGATGCATGATGATTGGGCTTTCCACAAACAAAGCAGTAACCCATTTTCTTGAAAGTATTGGAGTTATTAACTTTAGGAACGAAACTAGAATTCTGAAATCTAGAGTTGTATCTATTGTTATTGTTACCTTGCACCAGGTTTGCCTTTGAAGCAATTTCCTTAGCCTTTGCTTCTTTGAATTGTTTGCGATTGGTTTCCTCGATGACAACGTGGGTTATCAAATCTACAAGTGACAACTGCTTGTGTTTGTGTTTAAGTTGTTGCTTGTAGTCATTCCATGATTCTGGTAGCTTTTCGATCAGAATACCTGCAACAAACTCCTCCTGCAAATTGATATTTTCAGCTTTGAGTTCCTCCAACGACTTTGAGATACTCGTTGATACATTGCTTGATGTCCTTATCCTCCACCATCTCAATGATAAAAATAAAAATTCCCTATGAGATTCGAACTTTTGCTTTGCGTAAGCGTAGACTGCGAAAAGTGTATTTGAGATTCATAGAATCCCAAATTTCCTTTGCCTCCTTCAGAACTCAAACGTAGACATCGAAAAGGTCATTAGTTAAAGTACTAATGATCGTATGTCTGCATACCTTGTTTGCATGAATTCAGAACTCAATCTCCTTGGGATTGAGATATCCGGGAAACGACTCACCATAGGGCTTGTGGTGAACAAGAGCAATTGCTCAAACACCATGCATGTCAAGAAGCGTAAATCCTCTCTTGCCACCTTTTATAGTTACATCCTCCAAACATCTCAATTTTTGAGATATCAATTTTTGAGATATTTGGGATCCATGAATCTTTTATTGGGAATTTTTTTGGAAATATTTGGGAAAATCTTGAGATTGTTGGATAAAAATAAACTCTTAAAAAAAAATATCGAAAAAATAAGAAAAACCACTTGAGGCGTGCAATAGCACTGTCCTTAAGGATTTACTCTCGTAATCCCCCAGGATTCAACAAGCATTCTAGCGTGAACTAGAATCAGGAGCAAACAAAATATTAAGCCCAACAATTTTATAAAGAAAAGAAAAAGGTTATCGTGCTCTGTATCTTTTTCTTTCCACAAGAGTGTATCTATATATAGAAGAATGGAAGCACACGTTGGAATGGAAGAGAAGTGGTGGACTTGTTCTTTCCACAAAAATTGCAACAACTGATTTAAACTTCCCATAAAAGTTGCAACAATCAATTTCAAATGACAAGCAGTTTTTGACCGAGAAATAGAAGAAAAAGATTTGACCGAGAAAAGGGTTTTTTAAACCAGACGTTAGTTTTATTTTTCCAAAGATAAGTATTATTTGTTGAAAATATTTTTGAAATACTTTAAATTAATTAATTAATTAATTTACAACAGAAGCAGCTTCATTCAATGTATTCCAGACGAAGTGTTGTTTGAAATTCTGCTACGTCTCCCGGCTCAAGATATCTATTTTGGTGCTAGACTTGTGTGCCGCAAGTGGTACCATATGATGCGTTCCACAAATTTCATAAGCAAGCACCTTGAGCGCGCAAGTTCCGGACTTCTCTGCATGGATGATTCACAGTCATAGTTGGAACGGTTTGGTGTTGTAGAGTGATGGCACCCAGACAATAATATATCATGTTACAAACATTTCGACAGACCAAGTTTTTCGTCTCCCTCAATGTCCTTATGCCATGGATTTTTATGCGTGGAGTTGCATAGGGTATGATGCAGCTTCCATGACTTATAAAGTGGTTGTATCGTATAGTGGCAAAGAACAATATCAATGCGGTATATTAACATTGGGAGTAGATAAATCATGGAGGATTGTTCGTACAGATCACTTATCTGACTATGCTAAGGCCGCATTATTGAGTAATCCGTTCAATACTGAAGGTTTTGTGCATTGGTGCTTTCAACGCGGTACTTTTCTTGTTTTGAATTTAGAGACTGAAATAATCTCAGAGATCTCCCCACCAGAATAGTTGCCTATGTTTTTTGCCCTCAAGAAGACATGTATCTCACTTTGTTCAGCGCGGAAGATTGGTATGGGAAGTTTTTGAGATGAAACCAGAAATTGGGAAATGGAAAAGGCTGCCTAACATTTGCATGGAAGGCCAAAAGGGCAAGATTGAAAGGCTTGTTGGCTTTAACCCTATGCAGAAGGGTGTTCATATTATACCCTGGGGTTGGTTGAAATACCCAGAGGTGTTGGCCTTGAGCATGGAAATTGGATCAATTGGATATAAACGCGTTTTTGTCATTTTCTATAATCTTATTACATGTGAAATCGGCACTAATGTGTTGTCTATTTGCGCCAACTGTCAGCGAGTTACACCTTCTAAGAACAGCCTGGTATGGTTGGGTGAAACCTAAGCTAAACATTTTCTTCAACTTATATGTAATTTATTATATCATTTGAGAGGGTGTCTGGGAGTTCAAGCAAGCTTTAAAATTGTCATTCTTATTACCATATTTGTAAGGGTTGGAGTATCCTTTATACTTCAAATATTTTAAGTACAATCGTTCAAAAGAATTCAAAATAAAAATGAAAAGAGAAACAAAATCAGAATTTGCTTCTTTCTTGAAAGTTTTGTAATGGGTCACCCTATAAATGAAAATTTTAAAAGTTTAGGTTTCTTCATGTGTGGAATTCATAATATGCAGAAACCGAGTATGTGGAACTTGCTTCTTTCTTGAAAAACACAAAACAGAGCACATATGAAAATTAATTTTGCTTCAAAGCATCATAGTTTGAACAATATACAGTCACCAAAACAGGTCGAATTCATCCGACGAGTGTAACATCTATCCTCAATTTATAATGAAGTTGTGGATTTTCCGAAAAGAAGAATCCCATTTCTCTTCTATGCACCTCATTGAACACCTCTTCTTGTCTTCATTTCAAACCTATTGCAAAAGATTGCAAATCTGGATACCAGGGTCAGCTGCTGCTACTCGCCTGGAAAACCCTACTATTAACTGGCGGTGACTAATCTCATTTCCTGAAGCATAAAATTTATGTGGAAATCGAAAAAATAATATGAAAATAATCATAATTTAAGGCAATAGGAATTTAAACTACTATGTAATTATCAAAACCCACTATAAAAAATTCCAAGAAGCTGACATCAACACTTCCATAATTGAAGCAACCTTTTTAGACCTTCTGAAATTTCATAAAACAGAGCACTCACATATGTACCTTATATGTGAAATTCTAAGTTCCAAAAATTTCTATTTTGTAAGCATTATTTTATTTTATTTTTTTGTCTACTTCTTATTTCTCAATTCTCAATTTTTTTCCAAGAAAAAAAAAAGTATTAACAAATAATAATGAATTGAGAAAAAATTGTGTCTCTTTCTTCTTCTTATTCACAGGATAATTTTTATGCTTTTTAATGTTCGGTTTTTTGATTTGCAGAATTTTTGTTTTTTTCTTTTGCTTCTAATATTCGATTTTTTATTTTTTATTTTTTTGCAGGATTTTTTTTTTTGTTCAATTTTTTTGTTTTGTAAGATTTTTACTTTGTAAGTTTTTATTTTGCATCTAATTCTTCACCATAAATCAATTTTATAGTTAATATTGATTTATTCACTACACAATTTGTATTGGTTTAATGATTTTTGTTGCAAGTAATACTTCCTAAAATTAAAGTATACTTATATGATTTTTATTTATTTTTTATCTGTATTCAATACAAGATTTTTAACTTTTTTTGTTGCTTTGACAATTTATGAAAATTACAGATTCTTATTTTACATCTAATGACCTGGCAATTAAGATAATTTTTTACTATATATCAATCTTATAGTCAAGTTGATTTATTTGATTGCTACAAAATTTTATGTTGGTTTAATAGTTTCTTTTAAAGGTAATACTTACGAAAATTGCAGATCTTATAATTCATATTGCTTTATTTGTTTGCTACATAATTTATGTTGGTTTAATGATTTCTTTTATAGGTAATACTCACTAAAATTGCAGAACTATTTCATTTAAGGTATACTATATCGTTTTCTTGATATTTATTTTCATACAAGATTCTTAATCTTTGTGCGTATGTTATATCTGATGAAGAATGTCAAATTCCTGTGTTAAATCACATGAAGATTATCGAAGGCAGCGTTTACCAAAAATTCGAAATCAAAAGCCACTTATACTTTTTTTAAATCAGAATTTCTTAACTTTTTTAGGTTTTGGACATTGATTGTGTGCTTCCTTTTTTTCTCCTATTAAATTACAATTTTATTCCTCCATTAATGCGTTATTTTGTTCTTTGGATTACGAGCGTTAGATCAGCCCACGAATGAGTTTGTTATCATAAATTTTACGAAAATATCGCGTCAATAAAAATAACAATAATATTATATCTTCAGAATGATAAAACACCTTAATACACATACTTATAAAATTTTAATATTAATTAACTGTGAAAACATAATCGTGCATCGCACAGGTTCAGTTACTAGTGTAATATAATTATTCAACATAAATTACATTTACAATCTATCATCAAATTAATATTAGATTAAAGGGAAAATTACTCTTAGGTTCAAGATTCTACAAATAATTACTACTAGGTTCAATCAAAATCCCTTATTAATCAAAATACCTTTCATAAAGCAAACAATTAATTGAATTAATAAAAATAAAACCCCCCCACCCAATCCGTCTGATTTGAATTATTGAATCTCAACCCACATTCTTCCCCACTACCCAAACCCACACTTTTCTCACACACACTCTCTCTCTCTAAAAATCCTCACCCCCTCTCTCTCTAAAAATCCTCTCCACCCAAGCCGATGGTCGCCGGATTCGTTCACGATGGTGGTGCTTCCGAGCGTGCGAGACCGACACACCCCACCGCAGATGAGAGAGAGTGGAGAGGGATGGTTGGTGTGGATTGATCAGCCACGGTGAATTGCAGAGAAAGTTCTACAATTTTTTTGTACTTGTAATTTTTTTTTTGTTTTGTATATGCATAAAGAAATAAGATAGTAAAGAATCTGCATTTTTTCTCAATAAAGATGAAATTAAATTTGCAATTCTTTTGAAGAATGCTATTTTTTTACAGATTTTTGTGTTCATTGTTTTTGTTTTGGGAAATTAAAAAAGAAAAAATGGAAAAAGGAAAACAAGAAAGGAAGGGAATCTCATGTATGAAGTTGGAATTTAAAATGGAGTAATTTTAAACTTTGTGCCAAAAAATATTGTGCTCGAACCGTGGACGAAAATTGATGAATGTCAATGATAAACAGTGTTTCTGGCATAATTATTTTATTGTGGGTTTTTGAGTTAAAAAGTGTAGTAAGGGTAGTATTGGGTTTTTATTACTAATTTGGTACCTTAGAGTAAGAGTCTTAAGGGGTTGCACCTAATAGTAATTATGAATAGAAAATAAGAAACTCGTTCACAACTAATTCAACACTCAAATTACTTATCTCAATACTTCCTGCAATATAACATATAAGGATTCAAAAAAAAAATGGTTCGAAAATTAAAAAAGAACATATAGGCGTAAATATATAAGAGAATAAATTACTTATATAGAATCATATCATATCTTTTATATATAAATATGATGATAAAAAAATATATAATCATATCATATCTTTTGTAAATAATATGATAAAAATAAAATTATTTCATTTAATTAGATAGATTAAAAACTTAACTTAAATAACTTTTAATGAGTGTGCACGATTTTGAAAGAAAATAATCTGGTTGAATTGGACTTTGCGTAGACTGACCTGGTTTCGCCACATAAATTGAATCGGGTTTACCAATATATAATATTAAGATTAAGATTAAGATATATCATTATTCTTAATATTAATAGTTTATTTTCAACTAATTATATATTTTATAAAAACATATAATTGGGATCATGATATTTTAAAGATTTGAGTTTGATATTTTTTTTCTCCAAATATTGTATCTTAGTCCATTTTATCTAATTCTTTGAAAAATATTCACGAATTAGATCTAATTGTAGCTATTAAAGATTTTACATTAATGTAGGGTAGAAATTAAAAAATATAGATATACCGTGATTAAATTTAAAATTAGAGTTATTGAGATTATAGAGATCTTGAAATAAAAATCCTGCAAAACAAAAAAATTGAACATTAAAAGCACAAAAAATTATAATGTCAATAAGAAGAAGAAAGAGACGCAAAATGTGGCTGGAAAAAAAATTAAAAATTGTAAAAAAAAAAATATAGTAGATAAAAGAAGAGAATTAAATAATAATTTTTGTAAAATTGAAATATATAGAAATTATTAAATAAATTATATATAAGATTTGATATTAGTATATCTTCTAGGATTTGATTATTAACATATCTTATTATAAAATTTATAATATCTCATGTAAGGTAGGGTAAGGATTAAAAAATATAAATGTATGGCCGCGATTAAATTTAAAATTATAATTATTGAGATTAGACAGATTTTGAAATAGAATGAAAGTTTTTCTTTATATATAGTAGAGATAGAGATACAAATATTTTTCAAAAGTATCCAATAAATATTTTCTAAAATGATCCAATATTTAATAAATATAAATATTTTCCAAAAGTATCATCTAAAAAGTATTCCAAAATATATTTTCATTTAATTAATAATAATTTTGGAAAACAGTGCTGCGATTATATATAGATATAGATATAGATTGTAACTCCGTCTCCTCGTCCTTCCGCCGTCGCCGGAGTGAATCACGATGCACTGCTATCTACTGTAATTTGGTGAATCAATTGCAAAATTTCAAGACCGATTCATTGCTATCTATTGTAATTTGGTGAATCAATTGCAAAACTTCAAGACCAATTGTGTAATCCCCTTCTTCTCCTTTCTCAATTGTAATTTCTGTTGATTACGATTCATTGCTACTTACTAATCGCAAATCTCTTCTCTTTCTTATGCTTGTGTTAATTAGATTAGTAGTAACTTTTTTTTTTTTAATTTTAATTGCAGAAGATTCAACCAAGCTATAATGCTACCACCATCGCGCCGTCCGCTAAAGCCCAGCGGCAATAAAAAAGAGGTAATATCTATCTATCTATCTTTTGTGTGTTGTTTCTTCTGAAAGCATTTGATAGCAATTATATGCAACTGCTCGTGACTCATTCGATTGCAATACTAGCACAATAAGCGTTGCAGGTCGATCTATGAACTTTTGAGTTTCATTATAGATTAGTCATTTATAGACTGCAGGAGTCTATATATAACTAGCTTTTTTATTTTTTATAATCTGTCAATCATCAGATTGTTGTATTGTGTTGTGCTGTGAAGCATAAATAGACGGAAATTACATCTTTCTAGACCTATCTCGGCAACAACTTTTTCTATTTTCTTTTCTCCACTGATGCAGTTTTTCCCAACACAGATGGTTATGGTTGGGGGATACACTAATTATTTAAGGAGGTGTAGAAGCAGGTTCATTCAATGTATTCCAGACGAAGTGTTGTTCGAAATTCTGCTACTTCTCCCGGCTCAAGATATCTATTTTGGTGCTAGACTTGTGTGCCGCAAGTGGTACCATATGATGCGTTCCACAAATTTCATACGCAAGCACCTTGAGCGTGCAACTTCCGGACTTCTCTGCATGGATGATTCCGAGAAATTTGTTTTCATCTCTGCTAGAGAAGACGGAGGAATCGACACATATAAGCTCAATTTCATGATCACTGATCCCGACGGGATAGAGAAATGGAAAAGAAAATGAGCGAGAAATATAACGTCGATATCAAGATTGTTCACAGTCATAGAGTCAGATACCCAGTTTGGTCTAGTTGGAATGGTTTGATGTTGGAGTATGATCGCACCCAGACAATGTATCATGTTACAAACATTTCGACAGACCAAGTTTTTTAAATCTCCCTCAATGTCCCTATGCCATGGATTTTTTATGCGTTGAGTTCCATAGGGTATGATGCAGCTTCCATGACTTATAAAGTGGTTGTATCGTATAGTGGTAAAGAACAATATCGATGCGGTATATTAACATTGGGAGTAGATAAATCATGGAGGATTGTTCATACAGATCACTTATCTGACTTTGCTAAGACCGCATTATCGAGTAATCCGTTACAATACTGAAGGTTTTGTGCATTGGTGCTATCGACGCGGTACTTTTTTTTTTGTTTTGAATTTAGAGACTGAAATAATCTCAGAGATCTCTCCACCAGTGGTCCTCGAACAGAATAGTTGCCTATGTTTTTTGCCCTCAAGAAGACATGTATCTCACTTTGTTCAGCGCGGAAGATTGGTATGGGAAGTTTTTGAGATGAAACCAGAAATTGGGAAATGGAAAAGGCTGCCTAACATTTGCATGGAAGGCCAAAAGGGCAAGATTGAAAGGCTTGTTGGCTTTAACCCTATGCAGAAGGGTGTTCATATTATACCACGGGGTTGGTTGAAATACCCAGAGGTGTTGGCCTTGAGCATAGCAATTGGATCAATTGGATATAAACGTGTTTTCATCATTTTCTATAATCTTATTACATGTGAAATCGGCACTAATATGTTGTCTATTTGCGCCAACTGTCAGTGAGTTACACCTTATAAGAACAGCCTGGTATGGTTGGGTGGAACCTATGCTAAACATTTTCTTCAACTTATATGTAATTTATTATATCATTTGACGTTGAGTTGTTGAAGGAGTTTTATTAGTTTTTGTGTTTTGAATTAATTAATTTAATTATGATTATAGTTGTATTTTGGAATTGATGCAACATTGCTTTGGGCTCTCTGCCCCATACTGAATGCTAATGTTATTAATTTCATGTATTGTTAGATATGAATCAAAATTTATTTCTTGCTTGGCCACTAATGCAAGAAATATAACAAGAGTTAATTATGTCAGTGTCTTGGGAAGCAAAGATAAATACGAGTTGTCCCATTCTCATATTTCACTGATTAAATGGGTAATGATCATCCATACCTATAATGGAAAAATATTAAATTTATTATAGTTGTAAGTACCTCCTTATCAACGCTACTGCTCTTTTATAAATAAAATGACTTTAAATTAGACTTGCGAGTTTTGGGGCTTCTGTGGTTGAGTACTGATTTATATTTTTGTTTCTTTGTACTGCTCTGAGTTTGTTCATGATTGCTGCGAAGAAAAATTTTATCCTTTTTTTTTTTTTTTTTTTTCTTTTCTTTTTTTTTTTTTTTCCATCCTGTTATCTGAATTCTTAGCTTTTGAGTGGGACTGGTTTATGCTGGTATTTACTTTGTAGTGATCTGCGTTTCTTTATAATTTTTTTTTTTTTTTTTTCATGTTGGCCTGTTGTGGAAGAAGCCCAAAGATTAGGCCTACCAGATTCATTGGAGTTAGTGACTTCAGTTGCAAGAAGATTCAAGGCCTGTTAGCATTTGCAACCTTTCCTTCAGTTATCAATCAAGTGATTAGATAATTTAATGAATATACCAACGATTTAGTGACTTGGGTGTTGATGGTTTTGTCAAGTAATCATGCAATCTTGTTTCTTGTCAATAAAAGTGCTGGCACATGAATGCATTTCCTTTCTTCTTGTTTCCTAGCAATGTATGGTTCGCAGTAATTTGAGGCTAGAGAAAAAGGTGGAAGCTAATTCAATGAATGGTCAGTTTTTCTCAAGATTTCAGTGAATATGTATGTACCTAAAAAGTGCAGTGACACATCTTCTGGTTGGTGTTTAGGAGCAATATGGAAACAAGATTAAGACAAGTGAGTAACAGAGTAACGGCACTTGTAAATCAGGTGAAAGTAATTCTTGACATCTTTGCTAATTATATTATTCTAAATTCTACTATCATCACTCTATTCCAACAAACAGCCGGATTGTTTGGATAGAAAATAAAATTTGACCTTACATTCTCTTTTATTTGTATTTGTTTTGCCACATGTATTCACAGGAGTTGGGGCATTCAAAACTAGGTCTATCTGGTGAGTGATTAATTTATTTAGGCGATAATTCTGTCTATTCAATTGTTTTTATATGTCTCCTTCAGAAATTCTGCAATTATGTGAAGATGAAATAATTCAGTTATGTGTTATATGAAGGTGTTGCAAAAAATAGAGCCGTTAGGTGTTGATTTCAGCTCTGTCAGTGTTGATGGGTCTTTGGGTTATGGTTCTTTTTGCAGCAGAGACTTCATTCTACGGCAGAACAAATGGGGAGTTGCAGAACTTGGAGATTGAGCTCCGAGCCCAGGACACTGCAAGATCTAAAATTGTGTTAATGCTACTGCAGAACTTCAGGTTTACTTTGGTTTTGTTTCTGTTGTCATGTGAAGTTTGATGCATGCATATGATGATAAGTGAATGTGTAAAATTGATTGTTAAATCTTTATTGGTATATATATCTGCCTCTGCAACTTTTCATGTTCTCTGATTATTCAGTAATTGGCAATGCTTTCTTTAAGGTTATAACCTAGACAATTGAAGAGTACCTAAATTGCTGAAGTTAATGTATATTTATTGATGGCTAATGAAATGTGGTAGCATAAATACATGGTTTATGAGACCAGTAGAAGAAATTGGTAGGCTGTTTCGTGTAGCATGCTTGTAAGACTCACAAGATGTAGCAGATAGTGTTATGGCCAATTGTGCACTGGTTATTGTTCACTACATCTTTGCTGTTGCAGATTAGTATTTTTTTTCTCATATTTAGAAGTTCTGTGAATGAAGCCTTCTCTGAGTTGGATTTTTTCAAGTTTGAGTAGCCCTATGACTTTCGCTGTTTGCATAAGCTGATCAAGTGTTGTTCTGGAGTATAATAATAATTTTTTAAGAAATCCTTTTACTGCACCGACATGACTTTTCTAAATGCAGCTGTACAGTTAAGAATCCTAGTCAGACTGCCATGGAGACACTCATAACTAAAAGTAGAAGTGCAAAAAAGCCCCTTGTAGTTTTCGGTGTGTGCCTCAAGGAAGTCGTGATTGAAAGAGCTCGAAGGAGTAAGTATAGTTGGAGTCCAGCAAATTGATCGAGTGGTAGAAGTTGTTGAGGAGGCACTGAAAGGTCGTGAAGTTCGACTTTTGACTCGCAAGACGTTACCTACACTTGACCTCCCTTCCAAAGGTGAGATTTTAGATCTTGTATTATATGTATTGATATAATATGTAATGATTCATTATATGACGAACTTTCGAAAGTGCTTGGATGGGTATTATCTATTTTTCAGTTGCTAACTTCCATTTTTTTCATCACGTGAGAAAAAACAAGCTTGTTGAGATTCTTCCAATAAATGTTGGTTGTTTAGGTGCTTGCACTTATTTCAAAACAAAGCTTGCTCGTGGTCATTTAGGAAGCTACACGGTTGACAGCCTTGTAAATGAAAAATTGTGTTATGAAGACGGCGTTATTCTGCCAAGTTTGACGTTGCAGGCGGGGCGATGTCAGATCTGTCGTGGCTCATGGAGTCAAGAAGATTTGGTCGAGCAGTGAAGACACTGGAGCATATGGTATGTTTCATCTTTGCATGCTAATAACTTGTTTAACTTGATACAAATTCATAAATACCGGAAGAAACTTTGTTGGCACTTTGACTACATGGAAAACTTTGGCTTATCTTGAACAATGTGTTAATTAAATGCAATCATAGATTGGTAGATTTTTGGTTGTGTTTAGATATATAAAAAAATAATGTTATGCCTATTTTGTGATATTTTTTCGCAGGGCGTGACATTGGAGTATTCTCCCCCATTCTCGTTAAATTCTCGAATTGGAATGACAAATGATCCCTATATTTTAGAGCACTTGAAAAAAAAATAGCTGAAGTTTTGTGCCACCAATGTGTGTATTTGTTTCTTCACGTTGTTGTTCGATCCGAAGTGACGCCATATTAAGCGTGAGTATTTTTGACAATATGTTAACTAGTCCCGTAATTTGTTGGTGTTGACCATATCCCTTAAAATGATGCAATTTTTACTCAGCACTTACCTTTCCAACTTACCACATTTATACAATATTACAATGGAGAAATTAAGTGGTAGTGTTCCTTTATACCTTCTTCAATTGTATGTGTTAAAGAAGATAAAGTTTCTGAGTTTTATGGGGAAATATGCACCATTATAAGTGCTAGAATTTAGTCTTTCTATGAATCTTTGATTTTTCAAACAATATATATGGGGATTTACCTCCTTATCAACACTATTGCTCTTTTTATAAATAAACTTCGGCTTTTAACAATGACTTGTAAGTTTTGGGGCTTTTGTGGTTGAGTATCTTCGATTTATACGTTTGTTTACTTTGTCTTCGCTTTCGACTATGTTCATGATTTTGTGAAGGAAATTTTATCTTTTTAATCTTGTTATTTGAATTCTAAGCACCATGACCGGGACTTCTTGGTATTTACTTTGTAATGATCCGAGTTTCCTGCACATTATTTTTTTTAATGTTGGTCCGTCATCAAATTCATTGGAGTTAGTGACTTGATTTGCGAAGATTCAAGACACCGTTAGCATTTGATATCATTCTTTCGGTTATCAATCGGGTAATTGGATTAATTTAATGAATTTCGATTATACCAATGACTTGAATTCTTTGGGGTGTTGATGGTTCATCAAATAAGGAACATTTGTAGCTGTAGGTGCGGAAGAAAATAGGGCAAGAACCTTGAAGAAAAGGGGGCAATCATGCAATCTTGTTTCTTGTCATTAAAAGTGCTAACACATGAAACGTTTCCTTTCTTAGCAATGTATAGTTCTGAAGTCTATATGTATTTGTGTGTAAAAAACTTGAGACTCGAGTAATTTGAGGCTAGGAGAAAAAAGAAAGTGGAAGCTAATTCAATGAATTTTCTCAAGATTCATGTCTCTATTCCGATAAACCTTGTTGGATTGTTTGGGTTAGAAAATAAAATTTGACCTTTCATTAAAAAGTTATGATCTGATACGCCTCCTTATTATCTAGTATTAGTATTAGTTGGGCTTTTTAATTATTGTTAGGGTCTTTTTAATTAAGTCTAGAATAAATAAATGGGCCGTGGGCTTTCTTTCTTAGGGCATAAGTTAAGGTTAGGATTTGAGTCTATTTAATTGAGGTTTCCCTAGAATTATTATTATCTTGAATCATAATATTGAGCAGCCGTTTGGCTTGTGGTAGAGATTTATCTGTGGCAAGGATTTATTTCCTTGTGGCCTCGTTTGAGGATTCTGTTCTTTTCGTTTATCAGTAAAATTTTAGTGTTATTTATATTAAATTCCTATCCTTTATATACCCAATTCCTCTGTTCTATAAGGGTCTTTTTTCTCTCTGGATATCTCTTTTTTATTTGTATTTTGTTTGCCACATGTATTCTCAGGGCAGGAGTTGGGGAGTTGAGAACTAGGTGAATCTGATGAGAGATTAATGTATGAGGTGATAATTCTTTTGTCTATTCAATTGTTTTTGTTTGTATGTCTTGTTTGGGATTTCTGCGATTATGTGAAGATGATATAATTCAGTTCGTTCGAAGGTGTTGAACGGAATAGAGGCATTAGATGTTGGTTTCAGCTCTGTAATATGTTTTTTTATGCAGCAGAGACAAATTGAGCTCCGGACATTGCAAGATCCGGAATTGTGTTAATGCTACTACCAGACTTCATTCAGGTTTACTTTGTATTGGTCCCGATTTTGAAAAACCCATTTAGCGCGTGCGGAAGCAAAACATGAAATTCGATGCATATAAAACAGGGGAGAGGGCAGAGTGATTCCAAAATTTTCAACTTTAAGCTCATATGTGTTGTTTTGCTTATAATCGAATGCGTATGACAATATAAGAACATAAAGCAGTAAACAACACAACAATTTTATAGTGGTTCGGACAACTCGTCCTACATCCACTCTTCCCTTCATGGGGCACCAACTTAACCAACTGGACTTAGTTTAACGTGTTAGTCCAACACCCAACAGATGTTTACCAAGTTCACACTCAAACGGGACTTATCACCCTCACGGGATTGCCTACCCTCCCTTTCGGGATTGCTAGATGTTTACCGAGTTCACACTCACCTACAAACTTAACCGACCAACTGGTTTGGGTAAGGTTTGTTTGGTTTCCAACTAGGTTGAGATTTTCCCTTACATTTGTTTAGCCTCAATGCTAAGGTTGGGAAAATCTCTCTAAGCTTAGGATACATCGTGGGTTGCTTAGATTGGGTTCTAGAACACTTTTGAATATATTTGTATATCTACAGGCTTGTGTTCTAGGGTGGGAATGCTTTGGGTATAACTCTCTTTGGCTCTGTAGCATCTCGTGTGCTATCTTCTCCACATATCCACATTCCACACCCTTAATAATGAAGGGAGAACTTGTATTTATAGTGTGGATTTGAATGTTACCGTTGGATGGAGTCACATTCAAATCCATACTATTCTCAATAACTTTCTTTGCGGCTTTTTCAGCTGGTTGTCTTCCTCTCTCATTGGTCCACGTAATTTGATTCTAACTTGCTATATTCCTCGATTCCTCGCCTTGGAATCATTCAGATTCTCTCGAGTCTCGGGATCTTGATTCTATCGAGCCTTGGTCTATCTGAGCCTTCGGTGACTTCTCTTGGCCGGACTTTGTTTGATCAGCATACCGACACTTTCAGCCGACCGAGTTGATTCTTCGGTCTTCGGACAATCGACCCTCAGTCACTAAGACTCGAGCTAAGCCCGATCGCCAGCAGCGTTCGATTCTCGGTGAATATGACTTCTCTTCGATGACTTCTTTCGATGCCGTATGCGATTTACGGTTTCGATAAGCGATTTCTTCTCGCCGATCGTCGGCTCACATGACAGATCAAGATAAAGCATCGGTCAAGATATCCTCGGTTTATCGCATCGAGTTAGTACATTAGGTTAGCATATCGGTTTAGCACATCCGATCTCAATCACGTCGATCTTGATCATCCGCTCATCTTCATCCTCGATCTCGATCGCGTCGATCTTGATGGGTCTCATCTCCTTTCTCTTCCGTCGCAACCTCCTCTTCGATCTGGTCATCGATCTTCGATCGGTGGCTTAGCTTTTCTTTTCTTCGATTTTGCACGGCTCATCCGGTTAACTCCGAACTCATCATACTCATCGATCTCGTCGGTCTCGTCTGACCTCGTCGATCTCGATCATCTTCTTACGATTTCGTGAGTTCCCCTCAATCGTTTCTCTCGTCCCCCTCAACTTGTTATCTCAGAAATTAGCTTCAATAACACAAGTTGATAATGTTTTGGCACAATTCATCAAAACTAAAATATCCCAACACTTTGGTTTCGTTTCATTGTCATGTGAAGTTTGATGTATACATATGAATATGGATGTATGTTTCCTTGCTAAAATATTAATATTTTAGGTCATGTGGCGATTCTTGTGCGACTTCAAGGTTTCCATACATGGCGATGACATGTTGGGAAAAAAAAACGATAACCCGCTTTTGCGACTCGATATTTGGTATGTTTCTTCGATTCTTCTCCTACTTGAACCACAACAAGAGGGTTTCAGAAATTCACCGTCTTCGATCACTTATCAATCACGCTTGTGAATCTATAAGTGGTGACTCGAGAGAGAATGAACGTTGTTGGGCTCATTGCAGCTATGGCAAGCTCCACCGCCTTCCCTACACGGACGACTCGCCGTGAATTTTGATGGTCATTTAATTGGTGCTTTTGATGGGATTAAGGACCTTAATTGATCCCATACTCAAGCGAGGTACCATAATTTACTTTGGTTGTAGTAAGCAAATCAAGATTCTTGTGCGATGTCACTATAATCCACTCTTTCTCGTCATTTTCGAATATGAAGAGTTTTTAAAGATGCAAGAGAAGTCCCTCAAGATGAAATTAGTCTGCGGAGGTTAGAATTGATCGCATCATCAACAAGTGTTGTTAAAACTGCTGATAATTGGTTGAGGAATGTCAAAGGAAGAGTCTTGTCTTGATTACCTCCAATCCATTTAACTAAAAGACGGTATTTTATTGGATTCATTACAATTCATATAAGTGGGATTTAGATCTTTTGCATTTTCGATGATTATCAACTGTTTTTGAGTTTGTGCATTGAAAGCAGTAGTAGTTTTTCAATTCGGGCATCAAAAGGCGCCAACCCGCTCAACCTACACATACACCCGAGCAAACAAACATGACAAAGTTTAACAAAATTAATGAAAAAGGAAATAAAGCTAACAAAATGTACACATTACCGGCCGGATCCCATCCAAAAAAATGATTTATCCTCGGGGACCGGAGCTCGGGGGTTCAAGGGGTCCAAGTTAGGGGTCAAAGAGGAGGTGGGAAGATGTACCAACCTCCATTTCAACTATCTGCTGACGGACCGACCATAGGCGGCCATTACGATCGCCCGACGGTGGGGACTCCTACTTGAACGATGCTCGTCGAGCACGTTTCGCTTGCCCCCTGCTCGTCGGTTTCCACCCTTGGTCTTTTTGGTGATGGAGCATTGCTGCCCCCTTTCGGCTGAACGAGTTGTCCTCTTGATCGGCTCGACTCCCGAGGGCGGACATAGATGCTCGGCTCACCCACCTCGCCGCTTCTCCCTCGATTTCTTTCATTGAGCACCCCGCTCGGCTTGAATTCGAGCAAGCTCCTGAGGTCTTTTTCTTTGAGCCATCTCGGTATGCTCGGATGTACTCACGACAATAGTAACAGCATGTAAAGCTATAGACAAAACAATTCATTATACAAGAAAGAGAAACAGCGAGCAAAATGTACAAAACATATGCAAATGTAAGCTTAATCCTTACCGGCCAGGATTAATAAGAACGAGATGGTGAGGGCACGCACAAGCCTCCTTTCTTCTTTTGATCGGCGGTATTCAAAGTCTTCACAGATCGATTTGTAAGCGAGGCTCGAGATCGATTTGCCAGATGCTGCTAAAATAGCCGTCGTTGGTCTCTTTGTTCATCGCAGCTGGAATTCCTGAAATGGAGAATAAGTTAAAATCAGTTCAAGCTGAAGAACAAAAGACACAAAAATACTTACTTCGGTAAACCCCAAAATCAGTGGGGATGTCTAAACGAGCAACTGGTTCGCTTCCAGAAGCCGGGCTCTTCCAATCGCCCCCAACGAACCAGAATTTCTCCTTCCAATCATCGATTTGTTCTAAGACATCCTCAATGATCTTGCACTTAGCATTTTACCGCATGAACATCCATCCATGTTCGCCTTCTTCGGACGGGTCAAATGCACTAGTCGAGCAAGCTCACTCTTTGTAGAATAATATCGGGTTTCATTTTGCCGAACAAAGTCAAGTTTCATAATCATGTGCCACCCATTCGGGCTTCAATCTGCGTAATGGTAATGTTCCATTCGACGATCAAACGAGTGATAGCGGATGGAGTAAAACCTAAGGCCCGCTTCCATCGTGGTCAAATTCAAAGCAACACAACCCTCGGGGGCTGGTGCGCTTTCGCTTCGACGGGACAGCCCGAAAAAAAGATATCTTTGGGGGTTTCGTAACTTCTATACAGCTGAGCGAGCATATCAACATCAATTATGCTCGCAATTTTGCTCGCCGGGTACTCATTCTCAACCCTAGTCCTACGAGGTTGTTCGGGCCAATCAAAATTATAACGAGCATTATACTCGTTATATGTTGGGCTATGAGGGACACCAACAGGGATATCGAATTCAGTGTTCCGCTCGCCGCCTAACCCCCTGTTCGACTCATCAATATTCACAGCCATCAAGAATTCCTCCCTCACATCATCATCATTCCTATTAACATCAAGACTATCTACAACCCTAGACCTAATTTGGGATTGAGGCCAAAAATCGTCACTCGAATCATCCAAAAAATCACTACGGACTAAGTCCCTATCCAATTCGTTTAGGGCATCATCGGAATCGGAGGAAAGAACGGCAAAAGGCTACCGAACTTGCCAACGAGACCTTGATCCCAAGACATTTATCTCCGACGCATCGGCATCGATACGAGGGATTGTACCGAAAGAGGGTGAGGAGGAACTATGGCGATTTGATTCTGATTCTACTGAAGCAGAAGAATTTGAACGAGAAGCCATAATCGCAATGAGAAAAGAGTATGCAATAAGTTACTGAATAAAGTCCTTCGCCGAATGATAATGCCCCTTGCGGAGTTTTGGGACGCGGGAAGGAGATTGAAAATAAACACGGAGAGAAAAGTAAGAAAGAAAGAAAGAACCTTCGAGGCGTAAAATGAGGAATTTATAGATCTAGGGTTCAATTTTGAAAAAATCCGCACGAAATCTTAAACGACAATCTCTACGGCCCAATCAAATTATAATAGCCGGGCCCCATGATGAATACAAAGCGACCCGACTGGGGGGTATTGTTGTGTTCGATATAATTATTCAGCATTAATCGAACACGTAAGAGAGACACGTGTAATATTCAACTATTAAAATAATCATGCTCGATGGACAAGTGTGGTTGCCGCATTTCACGACCAAACAAGTTTGTTCTTATTTCGCCACTTGTCAACCAAGCGAGCATGCTCGCCTACCAAAGTGAGTTTTGTTCGCTAGCTCGCCGAGCAAGCATCATTTGTTCGGCGGCTCGCAGCTCGCCTAACGAGCAAGTTTGCTCGTCGGCTCCCCACTTACCGAGCAAACAGGAATGTTCGCCAGCTTACCGAGCGAACAGGTATGTTCGCCACTCAGATCAGGAAAGAAAAGTCAGATGGCCTGAGTCAAGTGACCTCAGGGTCAGTATGTTCGATGCACAGACATCCTGAGGGCTCAGACAACCTGAGGGGCCAGTATGCTCGATGCTCAGATAACCTGAGGACTCAGACATGCTCGATGAGAACAATATTCCGTCATAAAATTGATATGGTTTAATGGGGCGAACAAAGCATTCAGTCGAGCAAAAGATTGATTTGGACGACCAAAAGAGTGCGTTATAGACAAGCAAGTGCAAAGAACGACCCGGTGAAGACGAAGTTGGAAACGTGGCAAAGATATACATGAGTTCTTGCATGTCCGAAGTCTCGGCTCATGCTTGCTAAACCAAATTCATGTTTGTCAAAGTACTATAAATAGAAGAATAAACAACAAGATAGAGGTTCACAAAAAAATTTCACAGAGGGGTAAGGTACAGAAAAATTCGAGAGTTCATCCATACACATAAAAAACCCTAGCACTCATATGCTCACTCTCCAAATCATCTTCATCCATAGCGATTCATCTTCATGAGATGTATCATAAATTGTACGTGTAAAACTCGCAATACTACATCCCTGGCTTGGAACGCCCTCAGAGTAGTCATTTCTTGACGAACTGGGTCAACAAATTCTTCTTATTTACAGTTTATTTTACACGTGCATATTTTGTTTGTGAGTTGTCACTGAATTAGCCACATAATATTCTCCATATAAAACGACTCGCAATATATATATACATATATATATGTTAAAGGCAATCAATTACAATAGTTCTCTAAGATAATCAATTACAATAATTTCTTCTATTACCGGACACATGACAACATCATTTCATCTCGCTGTAGAGCGGAACCGCAATCACCACAAGAGGGGGACCACCCGAAACCGCAACTCGAAACCGCAACCCAACAACAGGGAGACCACCACCCCACAAGAGAGGGACCACCACAGGAGGGAATAATATAGAGAGGGTATAATGTTAAATATTAGTAGTTCATATAAAAATAATAATTGCAAACTAATATTAGGCTGAACATATTAGTTTTTTTTATTATACAATTAATATTTTATATTACTCTGTATGAGTTGATCTTTTCATCACATTAATTGATATTTTTTTGTATATTTTTTTTTAATTTGTCAATATAAAAAATAGCTTGATTGAATATTTGTAATTAAAATTGAATTAAAATTGTATACGTTTACTTTACAATGTATTCAACAAATTAAACCACCGTCGTGGCTCATAAGCCCTCCTACCAGGAAGGCAGATAGGACCTCAAATCTTAATCGTAGTCGAGGTCATGTCCGATAATGGACGACTTGCGGACTCTAGATCGCAACCGAGGTTCATAAACCCTTCTATCAGGAAGGCGTATAAGACCTCAAATCTTAAACATAGTCGAGGTCGTGTTCAATAATGGACGATCTGCGGACTCTAAATTGCAATCAAGGCTCATAAGCCCTTCTACTAGAAGAGTAGGTCTAGTGTGAAAATTTTCATGTATAAAAATCTATAAAATTGCCCTAAATAAACCATCTACACCCTAAACACTAAAAAAATGAACCCTAAATTATGATCTATAAGGGCTGGGTAAACCATGAATCACTTGGGCCGAGTGAATCATGAACCACTCAATTTTATCTTACCTTCATCAATATGTAACAATGAATTTTTGGCGGATATCCAAATATTTTTAAAAAACATCCACTATTTATCTAAAATTAAGAATTTCAAAATATATTTCTCAAGTATCATATCCTATCTATTCAAAAGTATTCAATCACTAAATATATATATGTATCAAAATATTTTTCAAAAGTCTCCAATATCCAATAAATACTTTTTAAAAGTATCTAATACTATGAATCTGTTGTTGCACTCAAAAGGGAAAAGTATGAATCATGATCACGATTGATTAAAAGGGATTCGTAGATTTTCAAATTTTTAGGATACGATACGGTTAGGATATGTCAATTTTTTTAATTTAAATATATATATATATATCACTTGTAATAATATTAAAAATTTACAACAATTATATATAACACAAGTAATAATATCAAGAGTAATTAAAACACAAGTACTAATATCAAGGAATTCATCCCATAAGTAACAAAACAACAATTAAATCAAATATCATTAACCTATACAAGTCATAAATCATAATAAAAGATTAATAAATTTTAATATTTAATAAGTTTTAGAGTGTGTCCTTCAAATTATTAGTAAATTTTAATTTTTTACAAAAAAAAAACCAAAATTTAATAAATTTTACAAAAAAATCCCGATACGTATCCGATACGCGTATCCTCGGAACAGGATACGCGTATCCGATAATAAAAAAATTAGGATTCGCCACATGGCGAATCGGGTGCGAATCCCAGGCGAATCCCACCCGAATCGCACTCCAGGCGAATCCGATACTGCATACTGTTAATTTTTTAAGAATCCGTGCATTAGAGCTATGAATCTAAAAGTATTCCAAAATATATATTCAATCCATATTGGGCTTTTCTAATATCTCATGTAATATATGGTAGATATTATTAAAAAATATAGATGTACAATCGAGATTAAATTTAAAATTATAGTTATTGAGATAAGAGAGATTTTGAAATAGAGTGATTTGACTTTGACTAAAAGTTTATCTTTATATATAGTAGAGATAGAGATATTTTCCAAACTATCCAATAAATATTTTCTAAAATTATCCTTTTGTTTTGTTTGATGATAAAATTATCCAATATTTAATAAATATAAATATTTTCCAAAAGTATCATCTAAAAGTATTCCAAAATATATGAAATTCATTTAATTAATACTAATTAGATTAGTTGTAACTTGTTTTTTTTTTTTAATTTTAATTGCAGAAGATTCAACCAAGCTATAATGCTACCACCATCGCGCCGTCCGGCGGCGGCAATAAAAAAGAGGTACTAAAATCTATCTATCTTTTGTGTGTTGTTTCTTCTGTAAGCATTTGATAGCAATTATATGCAACTGCTCTGCGACTCATTCGATTGCAATACTAGGCAACTAGCACAATAAGCGTTGCAGTATCACAACAATCTGCAGGTCGATCTATGAGTTTCATTATAGATTAGTTATTTAGAGACTACAGGAGTCTATATATAAAAGAAAAAAGAAAAAAAAGCTAGCTTTTTATTTTTTATAATCTGTCAATCATCAGATTGTTGTATTGTGTTGTGCTGCGAAGCATAAATAGACGGAAATTACATCTTTCTAGACCTATCTCGGCAACAACTTTTTCGATTTTCTTTTCTCCACTGATGCAGTTTTTCCCAACACAGATGGTTATGGTTGGGGGATACACTAATTATTTAAGGGGGTGTAGAAGCTGTTGGAAATATTTGGGAAAATCGTAGGATAAAATAAATTTTTAGAAAAAAAAAATACTGGAAAAATAAGAAAAATCACTTGAGGCGTGCAGTAGCACTGTCCTTAAGGATTTACTCTCGTAATCCCCCAGGATTCAACAAGCCTTCTAGCGTGAACTAAGATCAGGAGCAAACAAAATATTAAGCCCAGCAATTTTATAAAGAAAAGAAAAAAGTTATCGTGCTCTTTATATTTTTCTTTCCACAAGAGTGTATCTATACACGTTGGAATGGAAGAGAAGTGATGGACTTGTTCTTTCCACAAAAATTGCAACAACCGATTTAAACTTCCCATAAAAGTTGCAACAATCAATTTCAAATGATAAGCAATTTTTGACCGAGAAATAGAAGAAAAAGATTTGACCAAGAAAAGAGTTTTATAAAACAGACGTTAGTTTTATTTTTCAAAAGATAAGTATTATTTGTTAAGAAGATATAGGAAACAAACTTGGTGGATAAGTTTGAAAATATTTTTGAAATACTTTAAATTAATTAATTAATTAATTTACAACAATCTCCACCTATTTCAAAAATATTAATAAAGCATTTAATTTAAGAAAGAAAAAACACAAAGAAAATGCTGGGTTCAACAAGACTGTGTAATGCATCGAATTTGGTGTCTTTTGGACTATGAACCAAACCTAGAAAGATAAGGTATAAGTTACTGAGCATTGGTGAAGCATATAACTTCTATGAACCAATAACTCATAGTTGTAACTTAAATTGCTTACCCATCACATTACATGTAATTATTTTGTTGCTCAACGCGGTTGTGCGCGAATAGGCCATCTGCGTGCCTGGTTATTCATGAGTGCTCTAGAGACGAGCTAAGGTCTCATGGGAGCGCCCCACTCCACACTCATATAGGTGAATTCATCAAATATATTTTGCAAATAATATATCACCCATAAGGGATATGAAATTCATTAAAAGCTTTTAGCTTACCCTCTCAATTTCGCAATAAAGCACCACACACACTTTAACAATTTAAGAATGGACTTACTATAAGGTGCTAGCAGAATTAACAAATGACTTGTTATTAAACATATGAACCTTATTCATGGGATCTCCAATCACAAAGGTTGGGTTCCCATCACTGTTAATTTTCAATTGACTTAAGTCTCATTCCTTTAGACGTCTCACACATTGATTTTCTACCCATGGAATTTCTTTAGACTAGTCAAATTATTCCATCTTGTAACAATTGCTTAACCACTTCACCTCTTAGATGAATGTGTCTCATGCACCATTGAAAAAAAATATTATTTTTTTTCAATGGTTATTGCCTTTTGGCAATCTCAGCTATGGGTGAGCATTCGGTAAAAACCGAACCGAACCGAACCGAATTAACCAAGTTGAATTAACCGAATTTCACACCATAATACACCGAAACCGAATCATTTAACCCTAAAACCGATTAAAACCGAACCGAATTTTTTCGGTTCGGTTTCGATTTAAAACTGAAAAAACCAAAAATTTAACATTATTGAATTAAGTCATTTAATAACACAAAAATTCAACTAAGTGATGATACTGTTGTCCATACTCCATAACCATAACAATTCAAGTCTGAAATTCAGAAATTCAAGTCCATAACCATAACAATACATTCCAGAAATTCATAACACAAAAGGACTCCAAATAGCCTAATTTATATTGAATTCTGATCATAACAATGCAAAATATAACCCAAAAAGCTGCAAATATGTCCAAAAGTCGCAAAATATAACCCAAATAACAATGCAAGACTGAATTACAAGTCCATAACAATGCAAATGTAAGTCTAAAAGCGCAAACTGTCTAAAAACAAAGAACGCATTGATGATACAAATCCGCCTTATCTCCTCCAAATCTACGTGTTGGTGTTTGATGTTGCTGCTCCAGCTCCTTCGGTTCCAACATTTGACAAATCTGAAAAAAATTAGAAAATAACCTGTTAATAAATAAAATAATCAAGAAAATTAAAACATCAAGAAAAGATAAATTAGTCACATAAGCTTAATTGCCATTCTCAAAATTCTCAAGCTCCTCAAGTTGTTCTTCGACACATATAGAACTTCGTGAATTTCGAAGCCAATCTTGCGCACACACCAAAGCTTCAGCAGTTTTAGGAGTTAAAGAACTCCTAAATACATCTAACACCCTACCACCGGCACTAAATGCAGACTCCGATGCAACGGTTGAAATTGAACAGCTTAAAATATCACGAGCCATTCTTGAAAGAATCGAAATTTGTTCGAGTTCACACTCCACCACTTTAACACATCCAATTTCCCCTCTAACATAGCTTCACTCAAGTAGACTTCTAGTTCATTTTGCTTGCTTCCATCTATCCCACTCTCCATTCTTCGTTTCTTATATCTAGCTTTAGACAACGACTCATCATCACCATCTATTTCACAATGGGACACACCACTAGAACGTGACTTGTTGCCACTATCATTCACTTCACTCACTGGTTGATACTTATTCTCATACTCCCTAAACACCTCAAAAAGCTCATTCCTCATGATTGAAAGATTGTGCCACCTTCCCCCCATACATTTAAGCTCAATGAATACTCCAAATAGCCTAATTTATCACGTGGATAAAAAACATTAGCCCAAAAGATGATTTTATTCATTTTTTTCCCAGATCTCCCCAATATTTATCAAATTTCTTTTTCATAGACTCACCCAAATTTTTAGTATCCCTATCCGTACTATCCTTCCAATCATTCAAAATGCAGCACAAATCGCTAATCTCACTTAAAAATGTGTTAGATGTGACATAAAATGAACCCGAAATGCGCACAGTCAACTTATGAAAATGCTTCAATAAATCAGCATACTTACGAATACAAGTCCAATCAGCAGCAGATGGAACTTTTTCCTCCCCCAAATCAGTCCTATAACTTGTATCTATTTCATCATACTTCTCAAATGCCCTTTCAAACTTTTCAGCTGTACTAAGCATGGTGTAGGTTGAATTCCACCTAGTGGGAACATTTAAACACAATGAATTTTTACTTTCTATTCCTTCCAAATCCACACACTCTTTAAATCTTGTTATTCTCTAAGGGAATTCCTAATGTACCTAACCAAGATCCTCACACGCTTTCTTTGAATCATCAATATCTTTTAAGCCATCTTGTACTACTAAATTAACTACATGTGCAATACATCTCATATGCAAGTATTTACAACTCCAACACCAGTTCCCCAATTCAAAATTTTCTTTTTCATATGCTTTATAGCCCCATCATTAGAACTTACATTATCTACGGTTATAGTGAACACATTTTTCAATCCCCAATCAAGAAGACAATTTTCAAGTGCTTTACCAAGGTATTCACCTCTATGACTAGAAATGGGAACAAAATTGATTATCTTCTTATGTAAATTCCACCTATTATCAATGAAATGAGCAGTAATGCACATGTAGTTAATTCTTTGTAAAGAAGTCCAAGTATCAGTAGTAATACACACTCTTTCACAGTTTATCTTCATAAAAGACTTCAATTTTGACCTTTCATTAAGATACAATTGATAACAATCCCATGCCACCGTCCATCTAGAAGGAATTTGAAACCTAGGACATGCTCTATTCACAAAATCCCTAAACCCTTCACCCTCAACACACTTAAATGGTAGTTCATCAACAATTATCATCGTGCAAGTCTTTGCCCTAATCTCATCCTGATCAAATTTCCAAGTACTAACAGTAACACAACTACCATCAAGATCAGGCTCCAAATTCAATAATCCTTGTTTCAATTCTTGATTAAGTGGGTTTTCCATGCATTTTCTATAGTGGCCATTTAGTGATGAAGTACCATTTTTTTTAGGATCACATCGAAGTATCAACTTACAGTGGATGCACATAGTTGTATCCTCAACACCTTCTGCATTCTTGTTTTTCTTGAAGTGTGGCCACACCTTTGACCTTGGTTTCATCGGTTTTCTCTTCACTTTATTATCCACTGTTGATTGAGAATTCACTGGATTTTCAGAAAGGAATTCAGATGCTTCTTCTTCTTCCAATTGTTCATTTTCTTCTTCTTCAATCGCATTGTTGCCCACACCTCCTTCTGGAGTTAGTGTATTCGAGCTTGACATCTACATATATGAAACAAACTGAACTTAGAGTATGCAACATTTGTTTAACATTTAAAACAGAAAATGATATATTTTGCTAAATGCTAAATATTAGTTACAATCATTATTTTCAAATGCTAAATATCAAGATATCAATTTCCTCATTTCACCCTGTAGTGATTAACTAAACAGTTATGGCATAGCTTTAAAGCAGCAAAATATCCAGAATAACAAAGAAGGGCAGCGGATTTTCACAACTAAAATTATAACAAAGAAGGGCAGTAGATTTTCACAACTAAAAATTATTCTTAGTAAAACTCGCTAGCAATCGAACCGCAAGAAAATGATATAATATTCTTAATTAAAATGATATAATATTAGTTACAATCATTATTTTCAAATGCTAAATATCAAGATATCAATTTCCTCATTTCACCCGGACAATAATATATCATGTTACAAACATTTCGACAGACCAAGTTTTTCGTCTCCCTCAATGTCCTTATGCCATGGATTTTTATGCGTGGAGTTGCATAGGGTATGATGCAGCTTCCATGACTTATAAAGTGGTTGTATCGTATAGTGGCAAAGAACAATATCAATGCGGTATATTAATGTTGGGAGTAGATAAATCATGGAGGATTGTTCGTACAGATCACTTATGCTTCTTTCTTGAAAGTGCAGGTTTCCAATCAGTAGATTGGAAAACACAAAACAGAGCACATATGAAAATTAATTTGGCTTCAAAGTATCATAGTTCAGGAACAATATACAGTCACCAAAACAGGTCGAATTCATCCGACGAGTGTAACATCTATCCTCAATTTATAATGACGTCAATGAAGTTGTGGATTTTCCGAAAAGAAGAATCCCATTTCTCTTCCTACAACATTAGGCCTTCCTGGTACCAAATTGAAGTTGTTTCTTCTATGCACCTCATTGAACACATCTTCTTGTCTTCATTTCAAACCTATTGCAAAAGATTGCAAATCTGGATACCAGGGTCAGCTGCTGCTACTCGCCTGGAAAACCCTACTATTAACTGGCGGTGACTAATCTCATTTCATGAAGCATAAAATTTATGTGGAAATCGAAAAAATAATACGAAAATAATCATAATTTAAGGCAATAGGAATTTAAACTACTATGTAATTATCAAAACCCACTATAAAAAATTCCAAGAAGCTGACATCAACACTTCCATAATTGAAGCAACCTTTTTAGACCTTCTGAAATTTCATAAAACAGAGCACTCACATATGTACCTTATATGTGAAATTCTAAGTTCCAAAAATTTCTATTTTGTAAGCATTATTTTATTTTATTTTTTTGTCTACTTATTTCTCAATTCTCAATTTTTTTCTATGAAAAAAAAAATATTAACAAATAATAATGAATTGAGAAAAAATTGTGTCTCTTTCTTCTTCTTATTCACAGGATAATTTTTATGCTTTTTGATGTTCGATTTTTTGATTTGCAGAATTTTTGTTTTTTTCTTTTGCTTCTAATATTCAATTTTTTATTTTATTTTTTTTGCAGGATTTTTTTTTTGTTCAATTTTTTTGTTTTGTAAGATTTTTACTTTGTAAGTTTTTATTTTGCATCTAATTCTTCACCATAAATCAATTTTATAGTTCATATTGATTTATTCACTACACAATTAGTATTGGTTTAATGATTTTTGTTGCAAGTAATACTTCCTAAAATTAAAGTATACTTATATGATTTTTATTTATTTTTTTATCTGTATTCAATACAAGATTTTTAACTTTTTTTGTTGCTTTGAAAATTTTTGTTTTGCAGATTCTTATTTTACATCTAATGACCTGGCAATTAAGATAATTTTTTACTGTATATCAATCTTATAGTCAAGTTGATTTATTTGATTGCTACATAATTTTATGTTGGTTTAATAGTTTCTTTTAAAGGTAATACTTACGAAAATTGCAGATCATATAATTCATATTGCTCTATTTGTTTTCTACATAATTTATGTTGGTTTAATGATTTCTTTTATAGGTAATACTCATTAAAATTGCAGAACTATTTCATTTAAGGTATACTATATCGTTTTCTTGATATTTATTTTCATACAAGATTCTTAATCTTTGTGCGTATGTTATATCTGATGAAGAATGTCAAATTCCTGTGTTAAATCACATGAAGATTATCGAAGGCAGCGTTTACCAAAAATTCGAAATCAAAAGCCACTGATACTTTTTTTTAATCAGAATTTCTTAACTTTTTTAGGTTTTGGACATTGATTGTGTGGTTTCTTTTTTTCTCCTATAAAATTACTATTTTATTCCTCCATTAATGCGTTATTTTGTTCTTTGGATTACGAGCGTTAGATCAGCCCATGAATGAGTTTGTTATCATAAATTTTACGAAAATATCGTGTCAATAAAAATAACAATAATATTATACCTTCAGAATGATAAAACACCTTAATACACATACTTATAAAATTTTAATATTAATTAACTGTGAAAACATAATCGTGCATCGCACAGGTTCAGTTACTAGTGTAATATAATTATTCAACATAAATTACATTTACAATCTATCATCAAATTAATATTAGATTAAAGGGAAAATTACTCTTAGGTTCAAGATTCTACAAATAATTACTACTAGGTTCAATCAAAATCCCTTATTAATCAAAATACCTTTCATAAAGCAAACAATTAATTGAATTAATAAAAATAAAACCCCCCCACCCAATCCGTCTGATTTGAATTATTGAATCCCAACCCACATTCTTCCCCACTCTACCCAAACCCACACTTTTCTCACACACTCTCTCTCTCTAAAAATCCTCACCCCCTCTCTCTCTAAAAATCCTCTCCACCCAAGCCGATGGTCGCCGGATTCGTTCGCGATGGTGGTGCTTCCGAGCGTGCGAGACCGACACACCCCACCGCAGATGAGAGAGAGTGGAGAGGGATGGTTGGTGTGGATTGATCAGCCATGGTGAATTGCAGAGAAAGTTCTACAATTTTTTTTTGTACTTGTAATATATTTTCCTTTAATTAATAATAATTTTGGAAAACAGTGCTGCGATTATATATAGATACAGATATAGATTGTAACTCCGTCTCCTCGTCCTTCCGCCGTCGCCGGCGTGAATCAATTGCAAAATTTCAAGACCGATTCATTGCTATCTATTGTAATTTGGTGAATCAATTGCAAAACTTCAAAACCAATTGTGTAATCCCCTTCTTCTCCTTTCTCAATTGTAATTTCTGTTGATTACGATTCATTGCTACTTACTAATCGCAAATCTCTTCTCTTTCTTATGCTTGTGTTAATTAGATTAGTAGTAACTTTTAAAAAAAAAAAATTAATTGCAGAAGATTCAACGAAGCTATAATGCTACCACCATCGCGCCGTCCGCTAAAGCCCAGCGGCAATAAAAAAGAGGTAATATCTATCTATCTATCTTTTGTGTGTTGTTTCTTCTGTAAGCATTTGATAGCAATTATATGCAACTGTTCGTGACTCATTCGATTGCAATACTAGCACAATAAGCGTTGCAGGTCGATCTATGAACTTTTGAGTTTCATTATAGATTAGTCATTTAGAGACTGCAGGAGTCTATATATAACTAGCTTTTTTATTTTTTATAATCTGTCAATCATCAGATTGTTGTATTGTGTTGTGCTGTGAAGCATAAATAGACGGAAATTACATCTTTCTAGACCTATCTCGGCAACAACTTTTTCGATTTTCTTTTCTCCACTGATGCAGTTTTTCCCAACACAGATGGTTATGGTTGGGGGATACACTAATTATTTAAGGAGGTGTAGAAGCAGGTTCATTCAATGTATTCCAGACTTAAGTGTTGTTCGAAATTCTGCTACTTCTCGGCTCAAGATATCTATTTTGGTGCTAGACTTGTGTGCATAAGTGGTACCATATGATGCGTTCCACAAATTTCATACGCAAGCACCTTGAGCGTGCAACTTCCGGACTTCTCTGCATGGATGATTCCAAGAAATTTGTTTTCATCTCTGCTAGAGATGACGGAGGAATCGACACATATAAGCTCAATTTCATGATCACTGATCCCGACGGGATAGAGAAATGGAAAAAAAAATGAGCGAGAAATATAACGTCAATATCAAGATTGTTCACAGTCATAGAGTCAGATACCCAGTTTGGTCTAGTTGGAATGGTTTGATGTTGGAGAATAATCGCACCCAGACAATGTATCATGTTACAAACATTTCGACAGACCAAGTTTTTCGTCTCCCTCAATGTCCCTATGCCATGGATTTTTATGCGTGGAGTTCCATAGGGTATGATGCAGCTTCCATGACTTATAAAGTGGTTGTATCATTATAGTGGTAAAGAACAATATCGATCGGTATATTAACATTGGGAGTAGATAAATCATGGAGGATTGTTCATACAGATCACTTATCTGACTTTGCTAAGACCGCATTATCGAGTAATCCGCTCAATACTGAAGGTTTTGTGCATTGGTGCTATCAACGGTACTTTTTCTTTTATTTTGAATTTAGAGACTGAAATAATCTCAGAGATCTCCCCACCAGTGGTCCTCGAACAGAATAGTTGCCTATGTTTTTTGCCCTCAAGAAGGCATGTATCTCACTTTGTTCAGCGCGGAAGATTGGTATGGGAAGTTTTTGAGATGAAACCAGAAATTGGGAAATGGAAAAGGTTGCCTAACATTTGCATGGAAGGCCAAAAGGGCAAGATTGAAAGGCTTGTTGGCTTTAACCCTATGCAGAAGGGTGTTCATATTATACCACGGGGTTGGTTGAAATACCCAGAGGTGTTGGCCTTGAGCATGGAAATTGGATCAATTGGATATAAACGCGTTTTTGTCATTTTCTATAATCTTATTACATGTGAAATCGGCACTAATATGTTGTCTATTTGCGCCAACTGTCAGCGAGTTACACCTTATAAGAACAGCCTGGTATGGTTGGGTGGAACCTAAGCTAAACATTTTCTTCAACTTATATGTAATTTATTATATCATTTGACATTGAGTTGTTGAAGGAGTTTTATTAGTTTTTGTGTTTTGAATTAATTAATTTAATTAGTTTTTTGTATTTTGGAATTGATGCAACATTGCTTTTGGCTCTCTGCCCCGTACTGAATGCTAATGTTATTAATTTCATGTATTGTTAGATATGAATCAAAATTTATTTCTTGCTTGGCCACTAATGCAAGAAATATAACAAGAGTTAATTATGTCAATTGTCTTGGGAAGCAAAGATAAATACGAAGTTGTCCCATTCTCATATTTCACTGATTAAATGGGTAATGATCATCCATACCTATAATGGAAAAATATTAAATTTATTATAGTTGTAATTACCTCCTTATCAATGCTACTGCTCTTTTATAAATAAATTGGCTTTAAATTAGACTTGCGAGTTTTGGGGGCTTCGTGGTTGAGTACTTGATTTATATTTTTGTTTCTTTGTCTTTGCTCTCGAGTTTGTTCATGATTGCTGCTAAGAAAAATTTTATCCTTTTTTTTTTTTTTCTTTTTTTTTTTTTTTTTTCCATCCTATTATCTGAATTCTTAGCACCCGAAAGTGGGACTGGTTTATGCTAGTATTTACTTTGTAGTGATCTCGTGCTTTTTTATAAAATTCTTTTTTTTTTTCATGTTGGCCTGTAGGTGGAAGAAGCCCAAAGATTAGGCCTACCAGATTCATTGGAGTTAGTGACTTCAGTTGCAAGAAGATTCAAGGCCTGTTAGCATTTGCAACCTTTCCTTCCGGTTATCAATCAAGTGATTAGATAATTTAATGAATATACCAACGATTTAGTGACTTGGGTGTTGATGGTTTTGTCAAGTAATCATGCAATCTTGTTTCTTGTCAATAAAAGTGCTGGCACATGAATGCATTTCCTTTCTTCTTGTTTCCTAGCAATGTATGGTTCGCAGTAATTTGAGGCTAGAGAAAAAGGTGGAAGCTAATTCAATGAATGGTCAGTTTTTCTCAAGATTTCAGTGAATATGTATGTACCTAAAAAGTGCAGTGACACATCTTCTGGTTTGTGTTTAGGAGCAATATGGAAACAAGATTAAGACAAGTGAGTAACAGAGTAACGGCACTTGTAAATCAGGTGAAAGTAATTCTTGACATCTTTGCTAATTATATTATTCTAAATTCTACTATCATCACTCTATTCCAACAAACAGCCGGATTGTTTGGATAGAAAATAAAATTTGACCTTACATTCTCTTTTATTTGTATTTGTTTTGCCACATGTATTCACAGGAGTTGGGGCATTCAAAACTAGGTTTATCTGGTGAGTGATTAATTTCATTTAGGCGATAATTCTGTCTATTCAATTGTTTTTATATGTCTCCTTCAGAAATTCTGCAATTATGTGAAGATGAAATAATTCAGTTATGTGTTATATGAAGGTGTTGCAAAAAATAGAGCCGTTAGGTGTTGATTTCAGCTCTGTCAGTGTTGATGGGTCTTTGGGTTATGGTTCTTTTTGCAGCAGAGACTTCATGCTACGGCAGAACAAATGGGGAGTTGCAGAACTTGGAGATTGAGCTCCGAGCCCAGGACACTGCAAGATCTAAAATTGTGTTAATGCTACTGCAGAACTTCAGGTTTACTTTGGTTTTGTTTCTGTTGTCATGTGAAGTTTGATGCATGCATATGATGATAAGTGAATGTGTAAAATTGATTGTTAAATCTTTATTGGTATATATATCTGCCTCTGCAACTTTTTCATGTTCTCTGATTATTCAGTAATTGGCAATGCTTTCTTTAAGGTTATAACCTAGACAATTGAAGAGTACCTAAACTGCTGAAGTTAATGTATATTTATTGATGGCTAATGAAATGTGGTAGCATAAATACATGGTTTATGAGACCAGTAGAAGAAATTGGTAGGCTGTTTTAGGTAGTAGCATGCTTGTAAGACTCACAAGATGTAGCAGATAGTGTTATGGCCAATTGTGCACTGGTTATTGTTCACTACATCTTTGCTGTTGCAGATTAGTATTTTTTTTTCTCATATTTAGAAGTTCTGTGAATGAAGCCTTCTCTGAGTTGGATTTTTTCAAGTTTGAGTAGCCCTATGACTTTCGCTGTTTGCATAAGCTGATCAAGTGTTGTTCTAGAGTATAATAATAATTTTTTAAGAAATCCTTTTACTGCAACCGATATATGACTTTTCTAAATGCAGCTGTACAGTTAAGAATCCTAGTCAGACTGCCATGGAGACACTCATAACTAAAAGTAGAAGTTCAAAAAAGCCCCTTGTAGTTTTCGGTGTGTGCCTCAAGGAAGTCGTGATTTGAAAGAGCTCGAAGGAGTAAGTATAGTTGGAGTCCAGCAAATTGATCGAGTGGTAGAAGTTGTTGAGGAGGCACTGAAAGGTCGTGAAGTTCGACTTTTGACTCGCAAGACGTTACCTACACTTGACCTCCTTCCAAAGGTGAGATTTTTAGATCTTGTATTATATGTATTGATATAATATGTAATGATTCATTATATGACTTAACTTTTCGAAAGTGCTTGGATGGGTATTATCTATTTTTCAGTTGCTAACTTCCATTTTTTTTCATCACGTGAGAGAAAACAAGCTTGTTGAGATTCTTCCAATAAATGTTGGTTGTTTAGGTACTTGCACTTATTTCAAGACAAAGCTTGCTCGTGGTCATTTAGGAAGCTACACGGTTGATGACCTTGTAAATGAAAAATTGTGTTATGAAGACGCGTTATTCTGCCAAGTTTGACGTTGCGCAGCGAGGGGCGGTCGATCTGGTCGTGGCTCATGGAGTCAAGAAGATTTGGTCGAAAGCAAAGGAAGACTTTGGAGCATATGGTATGTTTCATCTTTGCATGCTAATAACTTGTTTAACTTGATACAAATTCATAAATACCGGAAGAAACTTTGTTGGCACTTTGACTACATGGAAAACTTTGGCTTATCTTGAACAATGTGTTAATTAAATGCAATCATAGATTGGTAGATTTTGGTTGTGTTTAGATATATAAAAAAAATAATGTTATGCCTATTTTGTGATATTTTTTCAGTATGCGTGACATTGGAGTATATTCTCCCCATTCATTAAATTCTCCGAATTGGAATGACAAATGATCCCTATATTTTAGAGCACTTGAAAAAAAAATAGTCAAGTTTTGTGCCACCAATGTGTGTATTTGTTTCTTCACGTTGTTGTTCATCTGGAAGTGACGCCATATTAATCGTGAGTATTTTTGACAATATGTTAACTAGTCCCGTAATTTGTTGGTGTTGACCATATCCCTTAAAATGATGCAATTTTTACTCAAAGACTTACCTTTCCAACTTACCACATTTATACAATATTACAATGGAGAAATTAAGTGGTAGTGTTCCTTTATACCTTCTTCAATTGTATGTGTTAAAGAAGATAAAGTTTCGAAGTTTTATGGGGAAATATGCACCATTATAAGTGCTAGAATTTAGTCTTTCTATGAATCTTTGATTTTTCAAACAATATATATGGGGATTTTACCTCTTATCAACACTCTTGCTCTTTTTATAAATAAACTCAACTTTTAACAATGACTTGTAAGTTTTGGGGCTTTTGTGGTTGAGTCTTGATTTATCACGTTTTGTTTACTTTGTCTTTGCTCCGACTATGTTCATGATTCTTTGGAAGGAAATTTTATCTTTTTTAATCTGTTATTTGAATTCTAAGCAATCATGAGGAGGACTTACTTGGTATTTACTTTGTAATGATCTCGAGTTTCCACATTATTTTTTTTTAATGTTGGTCCGTCATCAAATTCATTGGAGTTAGTGACTTGATTCTGCGAAGATTCAAGACACGTTAGCATTTGATATCATTCTTTTCGGTTATCAATCGGGTAATTGGATTAATTTAATGAATTTCGATTATACCAATGACTTAGTTCTTTGGGGTGTTGATGGTTCATCAAATAAGCGGAACATCAGAATTTGAGGTCCAGGAAGAAAATAGGCAAGAACCTTGAAGAAAAGGGGGTAATCATGCAATCTTGTTTCTTGTCATTAAAAGTGCTAACACATGAAACGTTTCCTTTCTTAGCAATGTATAGTTCAAGTCTATATGTATTTGTGTGTAAAAAACTTGAGACTCGAGTAATTTGAGGCTAGGAGAAAAAAAAAAGGAAGCTAATTCAATGAATTTTCTCAAGATTCATGTCTCTATTCCGATAAACCTTGTTGGATTGTTTGGGTTAGAAAATAAAATTTGACCTTTCATTAAAAAAGTTATGATCGTCACGCTCCTTATTATCTAGTATTAGTATTAGTTGGGCTTTTTAATTATTGTTAGGAATTTTTTAATTAAGTCTAGAATAAATAAATGGGCGTGGGCTTTCTTTCTTAGGGCATAAGTTAGGGTTAGGGTTTGAGTCTATTTAAATGAGGTTTCCTGTAATTATTATTATCATGAATCATATTGGCTTGTGGTAAGTGTAGATTTATCTGTGGCAAGGATTTATTTCCATGTGGCCTCGTTTGAGGATTCTCGTTCTTTTCGTTTATCGATAAAATTTTAGTGTTATTTATATTAAATTCTATCCTTTATATACCCAATTCCTCGTTTCTATCAATTGGTCCGACTTGCGGGATTTCTTCATAACCACACGAAGGAAAGAACCAATCGGATGGAGAAATTCGAAAAGAACTTATCACGCTAACAAAGAACTTATTGCCGCCAACCATGCCAAGTTGGATGCCCCCGCCATCGCTATGGGCATTCCTCTTCCACCACCGCCAAAGTCCACCACTCCAAAGAACTTCATCAACCGTGGCAAATGGCAACATTGACCCCCGCCGCCACGAATCGTCACCTCCCGGGCATCGTTGTGCAGGTCGTTTTTTGGTCTTTGTCTTGAAGCTTCTGCAATGGTCGCTCCCATCGTTCAAGAAACCACCTTGCGTCACGGAAAACATTGCCCGACCATCACGCAAGAAACTTCTCCGTTCTTTGGTGCCCGCAAAATCTGCACCATGAGCCTCTCCCACCATCAAATACCAGCCCCTTTGTCTCTAAAGTTAGTCATCGATTAAGCAATGACACCACCAACAAAGCTTTCGTCCTTCAACCGAGAATAATATGATCGCAAAGACCGCCTTCGCCAGTTGAGCAAAGATTTTGGTCCAGGAGAACAATTGGGTTCAACTCACCTTCATCGCCCGGTCGCCGTGGAAATACATTGGGCGGGGGGGTGCTTTCACCGGCAACCAACATGATGGGGACTCAATTCACACTCGACCGAAAAATTAGATTTTCCTATTGGGAGCGAAGACGTAACAGGTTGAAAAGCTCTTTTGACCTTAGTTCCTTGTCCTAGCCTTGAGGACAAGGTTGTTCGGAGGGGGGAGTATTGATATCGCCTCCTTATTAACTAAAGATTAGTATTAGTTGAGCTTTTTAATTATTATTAGGTCTTTTTAATTAAGTCTAGAATAAATAAATGGGCCGTGGGCTTTTCTTTCTTAGGGCATAAGTTAGGGTTAAGGTTTGAGTCTATTTAAATGAGGTTTCCTAGAATTATTATTATATTGAATCATAATATTGAGCAGCGTTTGGCTTGTGGCGTAGATTTCTCTCGCAAGGATTTATTTCCTTGTGGCCTCGTTTGAGGATTCTGTTCTTTTCGTTTTATCATTAAAATTTTAGTGTTATTTATATTAAATTCCTATCCTTTATATACCCAATTCCTCTGTTCTATAAGGTCTTTTTTTTTCTCTCGAATATCTCTTTTTTATTTGTATTTTGTTTGCCACATGTATTCTCGAAGGCGGGGAGTTGGGAGTTGAGAACTAGGTGAATCGATGAGAGATTAATGTATGAGGTGATAATTTTTGTCTATTCAATTGTTTTTGTTTTGTATGTCTTGTTTGGGATTTCTGCGATTATGTGAAGATGATATAATTGATTCGTTCAAGGTGTTGAACGGAATAGAGGCATTAGATGTTGGTTTCAACTCAGTAATATGTTTTTTTACGCAGCTAGAGACAAATTGAGCTCCGGACATTGCAAGATCCGAATTGTGTTAATGCTACTACCAGACTTCATTCAGGTTTACTTTGTATTGGTCCCGATTTTGAAAAACCCATTTAGCGCGTGCGGAAGCAAAACATGAAATTCGATGCATATAAAACAGGGGAGAGGGCAGAGTGATTCCAAATTTTTCAACTTTAAGCTCATGTGTGTTGTTTTGCTTATAATCGAATGCGTATGACAATATAAGAACATAAAGCAGTAAACAACACAACAATTTTATAGTGGTTCGGACAACTCGTCATACATCCACTCTTCCCTTCATGGGGCACCAACTTAACCAACTGGACTTAGTTTAACGTGTTAGTCCAACACCCAACAGATGTTTACCGAGTTCACACTCAAACGGGACTTATCACCCTCATGGGATTACTACCCTACTTCGGGATTGCTAGATGTTTACGAAGTTCACACTCACCTACAAAACTTAACCGACCAACTGGTTTTGGGTAAGGTTTGTTTGATTTCAACTAGGTTGAGATTTTTCCTTACATTTGTTTAGTCTCAATGCTAAGGTTGGGAAAATCTCTCTAAGCTAGATACATCGTGGGTTGCTTAGATTGGGTTAGAACACTCTTGAATATATTTGTATATCTGGCTGGGCTTGTGTTACAGGGTGGGAATGCTTTGGGTATAACTCTCTTTGGGTCTATATGGCGATTCTTGTGCGACTTCAAGGTTTCCGACACGGCGATGACATGTTGGGAAAAAAAAAACGATAACTCCGCTTTGCGACTCGATATTTGGTATGTTTTTTCCGATTCTTCTCCTACTTGAACCACAGCAGTAGGTTTAAAAATTCACCGTCTTTTTTATCAATCACGCTTTGTGAATCTATAAGTGGTGACTACGAGAGAGAGAATGAACGTTGTTGGGCTCATTTGCGGCCTATGTCAAGCTCCACCGTCTTCCCTACACCGGACTCTGCCCGTGAATTTTGATGGTCATTTAATTGGTGCTTTTGATGGGATTAAGGACCTTAATTGATCCCATACCAAGCGGTACCATAATTTACTTTGGTTGTAGTAAGCAAATCAAGATTTTTGTACGATGTCACTATAATCCTCTCTTTTCTGTCATTTTCGAATATGAAGAGTTTTTAAAGATGCAAGAGAAGTCCCTCAAGATGAAATTAGTGCAAAAGTTAGAATTGATCGTGATCATCAACGGTGTTGTTAAAACCTGTTGATAATTGGTTGAGGAATGTCAAAGGAAGAGTCTTGTAATTGATTACCTCCAACGACGAACTAAAAGAAGATTTTATTGGATTCATTACAATTCATATAATTTGGGATTTAGATCTTATGCATTTTAGATGATTATCAATTGTTTTTTGAGTTTGTGCATTTACTAGATATGTGCATTGTTATTGAAGTATCACTTTTGGTAAGGTATTTATATTAACTCAGATGCATAATTTCTTTGTATTTTTAACGATAAGCTCGAAAAATGATCGATAAATTTAATCGATTTTTTTTAATTTTTTTAATTGTTATTGCAGTTGATAAGTTTCGATTGATAATGAAGAGTGTTGGTCCTGCAAAATTTAGTCTTACACGTATGGGGGTGGGGAATAGACGTGTTCAATGATTTTTAAAACTTTTCTTTTATCGAGGTCGGCTTGGGTCGTTGTTGTCCGATGATTTTGTCCGAGAAGCACAAATTGCTCGAGTCAAAGTCCGAGGCGATGATCCTCGAGCCTTTTCGAGATACCTCGGATAATCTCAACCGAAGTCCCGTTTTCAGAGATCTTGAGTTGCTTGGATCGAGATAACTCAACTTCTTGAACCTCGTAAGAGTAAGTTCGGTTTGGTAACTATCTCTGTTCTAGCTACTCGGATATGGAATGGTTGGCCCTAGTTTATACTCGTTTTAAGCTTTTTGTCGAAAACCTTCCTTTTAATGGAATAGTGATTAGCCGTGATTCAATTATATGCAACTTCGTTGGATTGATTCAATTGAATATCGATGAAAATATGCTTTCAATTCAAAGTAATGCAATGAGATAAATCAAGCAAAATAGAAAAAAAGAACCTGACAAGTTATAGTGGTTCGGAGACTCAAGCTCCCACGCCCACTCTCTCTCGATCACTTTGAGAGAAATTCACTAATCACTTCTCAAGGTTTTTCGACTACCTCTATAGTTTACTAATCTTTCTTCTTCCTAAAGGTTTTCATTACCTCTGTAGTTTACTAACCTTTCTATTTTGAGCTTTTCGACTACCTCTGAGTTTACTTACTCAAAACACACACAAGCTTTCATCTATCCAAGATAGATTACTAACTTCTTCTCTAGAGCTTTACGACTACCTCAATGTAGTTTACTTACTCTTTACAACTCCAATCTCACCAACAATCACACTCAAACTACCTTACAAAGGGTTTGGGGTTTTCTTGGTTGGTTTCCAACTAGGATGAGATATCCTTTACAATAAAGAACAATGCAAAGGCTAGGATATCTCGACTAAGCTTTGGATATATCTTATCAAGCTAGGCTTAGTGGAATGAGCTCTCTTGATTTAAAGCACTTGGGAAATTCTCGTTTTCGAAAGTGCTTTAACTTCATGATAATAAGTTTGAGCTCTTGAGTTGCTTACAAATTTCCCGTAACCTTACAATGTAGAGGGTCACAAGTATTTATAGGCATACACCAAGGTCACTCTTGAAAAACTATCCGTTGGAAGAGATAGCTTCGTGAGTTTCCTCTTATGGTGTGTGAGAAACGACTATATTTAGGGTTTGACACTCCCTAACACGTTTTAGGCAATAGCCTTTCATGTAGCCGGTTATCACTTTTTGATCTGGAACTTAGTACTTCTCCGACATCTTTTTGATGACAATCATTTTGTCGATTGCCGATATGACAAAGATCTTTGTCTTCCTTTTTGACTTTTGTCTCGATTAAAAGGCGGACAACTCAACGGCTCTTTTTGGTTACAATCTAAGGTGATATAACCTTAACAACACTTTGTCTTAGTTATTTTGTGCAAGATGAGAATGTCTTGGCAATATCTATTTTTCTAAGGAATCGCGTTCTTCTCAGTATTGCATCCTTCAGATAGATATTTTCGATTGTCTAACATTGTGTTTATATCGAAAGCATTCGATTTTGCATTATGAATCTTGATAAGTCATTGTGCCTTCAATATTCTTGATCTTCAGTCTTTGTCTTCTGTGTCTTGAGTCTTCAGGGTCTTGAGTCTTCAGGGTCTTCTGAGAGATATCTTAAGCCGATATCTTTGACATCTTCTCATTTCCCGATTTCTATCGCGAGTCTTGATATCTCGGTTTTCTGAGTCTTGATTTCTCGGTTTCATCTGAAACTTCAGAAACTTCAGTTTCATACTGAAACTTCGGTTTCTTCAGAAACTTACTGAGTTCTTCAGAATCTTCAGATCCTAACCTGATCTATATCTGCTGACTATACATTTTGCAGATAACATCCTGAATACTCTAAAACTGAATCCTGACTCAACTATCAAGATTATACTGAACATGTCATACTCAGGGGTTTTTGGGATCTAATCAAAATCATATCTTTATTAAATTCATCTCAATAGTTTCCCTTTTTTTGATGATGCAAAACCTATCTTGTTACAAAGCACTTAACCTATACTCATATTTTGATTTATTCTATTACAAGATTGGTTTATCTCCAACGCTTATCTAAAAGAGACTTTTTCAACAATTTCCCCCACAAATAATGAGTCTCTCAACAATTAATCTCCCAACGATTTCTTCAGTAATGAATCTCTTTAAAGGATTCATCACCAAACAATTAATCTTAGAGACAACATACATGCATATCAAAATTAAAGACATGTAAATAAGATAATGAGATATTATCTTTTTGAGCATAAATGATAAGGTTTCATTGATGATTGGTAGGAAATTTTACAAGTTACAATGAATCTTATCTCGAAAAAAAATCAAAAAGACAAAAAGATAAAGGATTACATGAATCTTCTGAGTCTTCATCTTCAGTCTTCTTCTACTCTTCGGCTCAGCTCTTCAGTTCTGATCTTCCACCTCATCAGCAGGCACTTCGAGGTTGAACATTCCATAATATCTTCTTTTTCGGGGCATCTTTCTTTAATGATATCGATTGTTCCTATCGGGCCCAACCGAATGGCGTCTTGAGAAATCTCGAAAGCAATGACTTTCTATTCACGGGATCATTCTCTCAAACCGGGAGGGGCACGCAGTATGGACGTGGGGCGGTTATCGCACCTTTCCTTCATCCCAAGATTTATCCACCTTGAAGATTTTAGGATAAAAGGTCAGGAGATAGTCGATGAAAGCCTTATTGGGATCTGAGCTTTCCCCTCTCCATTCTCTCGAAAGCACATCATAGTAGAACCGTAAAGTTCCTTTGATTTCTTCTCATGCATCGTTATCTTGGGTTGGCATCCATTTGTCAACATGCGGCCATTTGTCTTTTGTGTTCCCTCTCCTCTTGCTTGCGAACTTTTGAAACCCTCCTTCTCTTCTGCTCTTCTTCTACTTTCTTTACGATCCGTTGGTACGAGATGCGGCGATCTTTTAGCTTGCTCAACTTGGAGTGTTTTTGAGAAGACCTGGTATTGAAGACTTTCTTCCGTGGCTCAACCTCGGATTCTTCAATATCGAGGATCAATTTCTCTCGAATTGGCTTAAAGCCCTTAGCTCTTTTGCCCTCAGCTCTTAAACGCTATACGGTTTTCCTTTTGATGGGCATTTCGGACCACTTGGCTTGTTCGATTCTTCCTCCACCACTTCGGTTTCTCTATAGAACTTCTTGCATTGTTTCTCCTGAAACTGAGTGTAGACCCGACTTCTCCACCTTCTTAAACTTGATTTCTTAGTAGCCTCAATTTCCTTCATGGCCCGGCAACGATTTTCTTTTTTCGAGACTTCCTTGATCGTCTTGCTTCGAGTTTGATCCAATAACTTCCCGAGATCATTTTCTGGGTCTTTCCCCCTTCTTGGATCCATACTTGGTAGCTCCCACGGGAGAGTGTTGTGTCCATATGATATTGCTCTTCTTGACACTCCGCACCTCCCACGCGGTGATCTTGCTCCTCCTCGAGCCTCCTAAGGTGGTTCTTTGATCGAGAATTCTTGAGACAAAAGAGCAAATTGGCTAGAGAGCTTGAATCGTTTATATCTGTCATCTTGGTCATGAGCATTGAGCTCATTTCCTCAACAAAGATTCTTCACCAAGATCTCATTCTTCTCTCGCCAATTCTAGAGATTGATCTGCTCCCGATGTTTTCGTCAAATTTCTTCTTTATCTCGACTTTGACCCTTCTATTTTCTCCTCAATCTTTCCTTCAATGGAGGTCACTTTTTGATCGAGTATTGCGAAGAAGACCAGTGCGAAGAAGAACTCGAGCTTTTCTATCTTGACTTTGGTTGGCCAATACCTCCATCCGAGCAATTTTGTTGAGATTGGCTCAACCTTCTCCAACTTCTCCATCAAGGGTGAGATCAATCTCGGAGCATATCTCGACATCTTTGTGTCTCCTTTGTTTATTCGGCCTGAGCCTCGATCTGAACTGATTGGTCCCGGTTGGGATTCACCCGAGCTTGGGTGGGCCTCGATGCGCATATCGCATTCTGATTTAAAGATGTACTTGATGATGCAGCATAATTGTCAATAGTGTCAAAAGTTGCACGAAGGCTAACTTCCCGATCGAGGATGTTCGACACCAACTTTGATCATCATCGGGTTGAGTCTTTCTCGCCGAGATTGACTCATCATCATCCCCTTGTTGGTCCTCATCCCGAGATTTATCTTTGGAGCTGGGCACCAAGAGAACTTCCTCTCATCTTTTCTTCTTGATGACTCATCAAAATCGAAAAATTTTCATCCGGACTTGGTTTTCCGAATCTCGAATTCGGTGAGAAAAGTTGTTTCCTCGTTCCACCGGTCTTCACCTCTGAATGAAGCTATGTTAAGCATCTCCGGAAGAGTGCGGTTGAGGATGTAGGCCGTTGACCTCAATCGAAGAACATGTCTTGGAAGTCGAGGGGAATGAGATAAGCCTGGGGTGCGGTCTAGAATGAACCGATTACCTTGCTTTGCCATTCGGTCTCTTTGACTTCACCTTTCTTGGACGCCGGGCTCCTCGGGTTGATGGAAAGATCTGCTGAAAGATCAAATAAAAAAGATCATTGGGGAGCTCATCAAAGTTCATTGGCTCCCGAGGCTCGGCAAATTCGAGGTTTGGGCGGGTAGCTCCTCGGTTTGAATCGACTTGGTTGAGGTCCAGGCGAGGCGCCTCCGCCGGTGGGAATTCGGTTTTGCTCGAATCGGTGGACACTTCCTCGAGGAGGAATATGAACATTCCGAGGTCTCGAAGAAAGTGCTTCCTCGGCAGAATCTGCATTTTGCTATGAGGTGCGGCCGGTGCTTCCTCGGCAGAATCATGTACTTCTGAGGTCTCGAGGTCCATGAAAAGATTTCTTGAGAGAACTTATCGAACTAAGAACGTCTCAAGAACCTCGAGAAGACTTTGCTCCTCCGGTTTGATCTCGTGTGCCTTTGAGATGGCGAGGCAATACGAGTAAAAGCGATTTAAAGCTGATTTGGCTCTCAGTCAATCTCCTCGGTCTCACTTTCCTCATCCTCATCATCATCATCATCATCGTGTGAGAACCATCATTCTTTTTGCGCTTTGGAGCTAGGTCTTTTTTCTTCAATTTTTCACCTGCTCCTTCTTGGCTTCCAACAAAACCTTCCCGCAGTTTGTTGGCTTTCTTCGGCGGCGGTAGAATGGTGATTCCAATTTTTCTCTTTCTTCCTTTGATAGTCCTCTTTTTGCGTTATAGGTTTGAATAACACCTTGGACTTAGGGAATGGAGTAGAGTTGGCAAAGATATCCTCCTCCTCTCAAGACATTTCCAAAATAAATGCTATATTGGTGGCATGGAGTATCCTGTAACTGATAGATATTACACCATCCTCATTTTTATGACCTTGGCTTGCTTCGCTCACCACCTTGATCGGATACTTGATTTGGTTGAAATCCTTGGTGGGTGAGTCCTCAATCGCCGCCATCGATCGGAGTTTGGGAGTCTTGTCTGCAAAAGCTCCAGATCGACTCATGATGCGTCTTTCTCGACAATATCCACCACACTACGTATTTTTGGCTTTTCGCGCCTCTTATGTAAGGTCGCCTCAAACTTAGCGAGATTCTAAAGCTATCTATCAAGATACTCTTGCTCTCGCCCTAACATATACAGAGGATCATCTCCCCTATCGCACAACTCAAAAAACGCGTCATTTAGATTTTTAGGGACTATATGCATGGCTCCGAACAAAATCTACATACTTTTAAAAAAGTTCAAGATCTGAAAGAAATCTTGGACTCAATACAATCATCCTCATCTATCTCCATATTAATGACGAACTATATTACCTCGCGAGAATACTAAAAGCTGGCGAGGTTTTTGCGGGATTAAATCGATTTAAACTAAACTAATCAAATGGGCGCCTCTTCTTCGTGTTTGGCATTGGAAGTACTCTCCAGAGAAACAATGAACTCATACCATAGCTTCTTGGTTTCGCCAATCCGAGAATATGGATAGAAGTCATTTTGAAGATTTGAAGATTTGGGGTTTGGATTTTTACGGGCAAAGAGATTTTTATTTGCGAGGTTTTTGGGAATGAAGGGTTTAATAAAATTCGCTTTAATTGGTTCTCTAAGAATATAGATCGAGATCATGGGAAGTAAATGTCATTAACTAAAATCAATCGGTTAAGATTAATCCACGATTAATGGTGTATGAAACGAACGATCTTAGAAAAGTAAGCCCGCCAAAATAACCTCATTGGTGATTAAAATGTGAGCATTTAATGATTTGTTGACTTTCTTTGGAATTTCAAAGATCAAAACATTCTTGTGTTTTTGTATTTATTGCAAATGATTCTTGAGTTTTACTTAAGCAATAAAATGAGTCGCATAGTCATTACTTCTTCGGACTAATTTCCCTCTATCGGTCTTCTTTGGTATTGACCTTGATAAAATGTCGTTATGATAATCGATCTTGAATGAGTTCGATATAACTTCTGAAATCTTGACCTTGATGAATCTGAGTTTCTTCAAGACTCGATTCGTTATTTCCATTTTATCTGAGTTTCTCGGTAGAATCTGAAAACTTCATGCATCCGAAAACCTTCAATTTTTGATTTACTCTATACACCTTGATCTAACATCCCTAATTCAACCGATAGTTCTGAAATCTTGATTGACGAAAAGGTTTAGTCAAGATATCGACTCTCTGCTATCGTTATGAATTTTCTCCATCGATGTCCTTTTTCGACATGATCTCGATGAAGTGATGTCGATATCCATATCGTGCATACGTGTGTGCAATCCGGATTTTGTGAAATAGCTTGACGGCCTTATTATTATCACAAAATATTGGTACTTCATTGGTATAACTTTATAATCCCTTAATTGTTATGCGAGGCAAAGAATAAAACACATCGACTTCCTGCGACCATGTATTCAACTTGATGGTATTGGTTACATCGAGGTGCATTTCTTAACGAAAACCGAGATATCAGCTTACTTTCCAAGAAATTGACAAGTTCCTTAGTGGACTTCTGTCAATTCTACAACCTCCATGTCAACATCCCGAGTAACGATTAATTCAAGGTTATCATCGGTGGATACCATAATCCTCTATTCATTTATTGCCCTTAAGATACTTGATATCTTTTTGGCGACCTCCGTGTATTTAGCCTTAGGATTAGCTTGGTATCTTTAGCGTATCAACAAGAAAATGTTATATCAGAGCCTACCCAACATGAGATGAACAATGATCGATGATTCCTCTATGTCGATTATGACTTCTTGTTTTTGCCTTGAATCGAGGATCCATCTTGTAGTTAGTATTCATGGGAATCTAGCGTATTGCCAATCTGTACACCATACTTGCAAATCGGATCTACGGTGTACTTTTACGGTTGATGAAGATTCCTTCCTTTGATTGTTTCACTTGAAGACCTAGAAAAAATTCATCTCTCCCATCATTGACATCTCAAACTTGCCTTTCATCGATGTAGAAAACTTTTCACGGTGATGGTTTGGAGATCAAAATGATGTCATCAACATATCTCGAACGGTAAGATATCTTCCCCCATCTTCTTATCCCGAACAAAGTTCTATCAGCAGTTCCTTTGACAAACCGTGGTCGAAGAAAGCGAAAAGAGTATCATACCATGCTCGGGTCTTGCTTAAGACCATACAAAGCTTTTACGGAGCATGTAAACTTGGTCGTTCATGCGAAACCGGGGGAGGTTGTTCTCATAAACCTTACTTTAAGCACACCGTTCGAAAATGCACTTTTCACATCCATTTGATAGACCGGTGAACTTCATGTGGGGCGACATATGCAAGAAACAATCGATGGCTTCTAGTCTTTTAGCAGGTGCAAAGGTTTTCATCATAATCCAAGTCTTATTCTTGGGAATAACCTTGTCTTGACTAACCTTGCCTTGTTTCTTTCAATGTTGTTGTTTTCATCTCTTTTATTCTTAAATACCCACTTGGTTCCAATAACATTGTGCCTTTTCAGTTATCCACTAGCTCCTATACTTCATTTCTTGAGAATTGATTGACTCTTCTTGCATAGCAAAGTAATCCAAAAGAATCTTGTAGAGCTTCTTCAATCTCAAATGGGCTCTTTCTCTGACAGAACTGACAGAATAGTGCACTCTCACCATGGAATCTTCTTGTTTTTGACACTTCGGTTAGATCACCCACAATCGACTTGTAGGATGACTATCTAACCATCTTCTTCTAGATGTTCCCCCTTCAATAGTATCCTCAACATTTGAAATGTTAGGTTCGGTTAGTTCATTAAACTCAGGAAACAGCGAAAAAGGAAAAAAGAATCATCTTCCTATAGGAAATTCCATTGAGAACATTGTCGGGGACATTTGTTCCCCCTTTGGTTGATAGATTTAGAATTTGCCTCATTTGTGACCACATCTTCATTGGCATCACATACCGAGTCCGAAGTGGTGTACCGTTGATTGGTCGACTTGATGTGTTGGTTTTTGAAGACTTTCCATCTGAGTCTCACCATCCACGGGTTCCATCCCGAACCTTTATTCGAAGTCCGAGTCCTCCAATCGTAGATGGTGTAAAACTTCTTCTTTCGGAGTTCGATTGGATATTTTGTCATTCTTTTTGGCTTAATCTGGTGATCCTCTTCGTCAGTTCTCTGAGTCATGTTCCCTGTTTTCTTGAACACAAGTAGATTCAAAAAACAACATGAGGTGTTTCCTCCACAATAAGTGTCCTACAAATAGAAAACTGAAAGCTTTCTTGATTTTGAATATCTAAGAATATTCCTTCATCGACTTTTGCTATCAAATGTTTTCAAACCGGGTCTTTACCATTATTGTGTATGAAACACTTTGCAATAAATACGAAAAGAAAACAAAAGCTTCCTTTCATTCCAAAAGCTTTCGTATGGTGTTTTGCCTTGACTCTTGGTCAGCATGGATCATTTTGAGAATAACATGCGTTGTTGCGACCAAAATTTAAAATCTTTTGGGAATATCGACTTCAAGTATCATTGTTCTTACGGAACTTCTTTTAAGTCGTATTAACTTTCTTTTGAACAACACCATTTTGTTGGGGGTCCTTGCGGTGATGTTTCATGAGTAATTCCATTTCTTTGCCTGATAATCGGATATAATATGGTTTATAAATTCGGTTCCTTATCCGGATCGATTTTGACCACACTCGATTTTTTCTCAATCTGAGCCTTTTGATTAATTGATGACTTTATCGAGTCTCCTTCTTCTTGAGTAAGAATATGACCCCAAAGTATATCTTGAGTAGTCATCAACTACTACTTAGTGTGTATTTCACGCCATTAGTACTTCTTGGTGTTCTTTGGACCAAAAGATCCATATGCAACAATGAAGTTATTCTTCGGTAAAGAATCTACTTTTGCTTTTAAATGATGCTCTAATTTGTTTCCACTTTTTGGCACGCATCACCAAACATGTTCCTTCTTGAACACTTCATTAGGAAACCCTACTCTCACAAGAGCTAATCTTACCAAGTTTATTCGGGTTTTTTGAAATTCAGGTGATTAGTTTTTTGTGCCATAACCAATGGTATCTGTGGAACTTTTTGCAACCAAACATGTATCTTTAGGAGTTGAACTCCAATCGGTAAGAGATCTACATTTCCTTTCTAAAATCTTAGTCGGTAATATTTTACGTGAGATATCATCTTTCACATAACATAAGTTCTTTGAGAACTCAACATTAAAACCTTTATCACAGAAATTGACTTATTGAAAGCAAATTACGCTTCAATCGGATACATATGAAACACCATGGATATGGTAGTCGATTTCCAAAGTTCCATATCCTTGATCATCCCTTGGAGTTATCTCCAAATGTGATCGAGGGCCTCTTTGTTCAACATAGTCGTGAGTATCGGCTTGAATCTGTCGTATGTCTTGAGCATCCTTTGTCAAGATACCATCTGGCCGAGGGCTTTTTCATCTCTACTCATCGGTCTTATGTGATCTTCAATCATTTCGGTGCCACTTGTTTTCCTCGCGAAAAAGCAGATCAATTCTTAGGTACTTAATTTGTGTAGGGTCTTACCAAGGTTAAATGTACCTTTCCGGAATCCAAATCGCATGACAACTCTAATCACTTTAGAGTTGGTGATCATCTTCCATAAACATCAACATACACATTTTCTTTTCTCTGGGTGCCTTAGCGAGTTTCATGTGTATGAGTGCTAGCCTTAGCATGAACATGAGCTTTTAATTTTTCTTTGGTTGGGGCCTTTTGTTCATTTGCTTTTGGCTGTCTGTTAGATCTGAATCTTTTGTTGACTTCGGGTTGGGTAACCTTTTACCCCTTAGGCAAGTGGGGTTCATGTTTATGCATCTTTGAATTTTGGTTCTTCGGTATCTTGAGGACTTGAGTCTCTTGAGTTGAGAATATCTCTTTAGTGTTTTCTCTTCTGAAGATCCCTCGATGGATTCGGTCTGAGGATCATTTTGAGGTTTGCATTCTTAGCTGAGGCTTGAAGTACTTACACAGGGAAATTTTCCCTCTTGGTACTTTCGGGTTTCTAGCCTTCACGAGAGTTTTGGGCTTTCTTTTTGATCATTAAATTTCTTTGGAACCATAAAGTCGTTTTCCTTGTCTACAACCTTGGGCATTTCTTGAGTTTGAAGTGTAGGTGCCCTTTGGTTTTTACAAAGATTTTCTTCTTGCTACTTGATCGACATTAGGATGACCTTGTGGGGATTTTGGAATGTATCGATCAGTTCCGCATAATTGGCCAGATCCTCGATAACTTCTGAATTTCATCTATTACTTTAGATCGATTATTGATAGGTTAACTTCTTATCCTCCTATGTTCTGTAGAGTTTCATGCTTCTCGGAGGGTCATTGAACTTAGTTGATAAATTTGAATCTCTTGATTAGTTTTCTCTAACTTTTAGGTTAAGTCCTTTATCAGCTTTCTCTTTCTCTGAGAGTTGTACTGGCTATCCTAGTTCATCGATGGTTCCCATTAATTGAAAGTGATTTGATATTGCCTGGTGTCTTTCCCACTTAAGATTTTAAACTTCAGTTCAACAATGCCGCTCTTGAGTTTTCATTACTTGATTCTTATGCTTGACATAGTCGCCATCCGGACTATAAAAGAATCCATCGTGGTCAAAATGATACATTTTACAGTGGAACTTGATAACTCTTGTCTTTGAATGTAGGAGCAACAGCGAGAGAAAAGAAAAGTTTACCTCCTCAATAGCCATTGAGCAGATATCATCACTTTCCTTTGTACGAGAATATTTCATCTGAAGGCTAGATCCTTCCTCGAGAATCATTATTATACGCAACCATGACCCTTTCATTTGGAGAACTTCTTGTCTCTTTTAGCTTGACTTTCCTATTCTCTCCCTTACTTAGAGTCGAGGGACAATCATTTGGAAGTGACCTTTCTTTTAGCAATTGTAGCATTTGTTGGCATCATCATCGATCACTTTCTTCTTTGGACTTGAGTCGCTACCGGATGGTCCCGACTTCAGTCCCTATATTGCTTGGTTGATTTGTCCTCGGGTTTCTTACGGTACTGTGATTCACCTTAATAGTTTTGTATTTTCCACCGGCGACTATTAAGTCTTTCAAACCAACGCACCATCGGTGCTAGCTTATCCTCAAGCTCGTCACGATTCTTAACCAGGAGTTCTCGAGGACTCTCCTAGTTTCGGGTTTATCTTTTGCCTTTAAAGCCAGCATTTTTTACTAGATGATGAATCATCTTTCTTGACCTTGCAGATTTCTTGTAATTCACGAACTCATAGGCCTCGGCTCAATTGTTGATATGATATTGAATTAATGTTTTTA